>JYJE01005165.1:4906-102519 GCA_000983655.1 Zymoseptoria brevis | reverse complement strand
TACTACTACTACTACTACTACTACTACTACTACTACTACTACTACTACTACTACTACCTACTACTACTACTCTACTAGTAAGTATAGATATAGAATATTTATTCTATAAGACTAAAGAATATTTACTAATATATCTATAGTATCTACCTCTCTCTACTCGAAATATAGCTCTAGCTCTTACTTTATCCTGTCTAAAGCTATTAAGAAGAGTAACTTATCTACTACTACTAGACGTATATAAGGTATAATAAGTACTTTCTATACTCGATATATTAATACTAATCCCTTATAGTTCGAAAGCTTATTCCGGTTATTACGCCGCCTACTACTTTTATTACTCTACTATCTAATAGAGAGATTTCGAAAGAGAAGGAAAGTACTATAGCGGTAGCGAAATTACTAGAGAAGAAAGCAACTTCCTTAGAGTCTAAGCCTAAGAATATACCTAGTAGGTTTATACTATATTATTATTACTATAAGCTATACTAATTTCTATAGACCCGTAGCAATTCCGAAACAATACTATAGACGGGAGTCTTAATAGTCTTAAGACAACTATAAAAAAGATAGCTAAGACAAAGCCTAGGCCTAAATATAAGGCTATATCGACGTAAGTAATCTACTCTAACTTACTTATTCTATTAGTGTTATATTCTAATCTTCTATAGAAAATAGCGAAAGGACGAGTATAAGGACTACCGAACTCCTAGCATTTATAGAATGTTAAATAATAGAGCTTAAGTAGAGTAGCTATACTATAGCGCTATATTCTATACTATTTAAGCTATACTCTTACTTACTCTATAAGAACCTAGTAGTTACTAGTCTTTCTATCTATACTAGAAGTCTTAAACGTAGTATACTACTAGTATTACTATAACACGATATCTAGTATCTTTAAAAGCTAATAAATACTAGGCTTACTATTATTATAGCTATTACTATTATATTAACTATATTCTAATAGCTCTAATAGCAAAACACTTAACTAGTATATATAGTATAGTAAGGACTAAGCGTAACATAGCTATTACTTATAAATGTTACTAATTACTAATTACTAATTACTAATTTACGTAATAGTAATATTTATATTAATAGTTATATAGTAAGTATATAAATTATTTATAGTAATATTAATAGTAATTAGCTATTACTAATTACTAATTACTAAGGCTAAAAAGCTTACTATTACTAACGAAATACCATTACTGTCCTATCCCTCTTTGCCAAGGCTATCATCTCGCGATGCGGTGCCGAGCCGAAGACCCCGTTGATCTGGTTGTAACTTAGCATCTCGGGGGTTCCCCTTGTTCATCCGTCGGTTGTCCCGGAAGTAAACAACCACCTGCAAGGAATGCTTTGTGGTAGGACTTGAGAAGCAATCGAAGTGCACTTCATAGACGATCTCATCATTCAATAACGAGAGCAGTCATACATATTGCCAGGTCGATGCTGCCGACGATTTGAGACATACCTAGGCCAACACGAAAGATGCACGACGGTCGATGAAACACACCAAGAGCAATAGCCAAGAGGAGACAAAGCTTCCCATTCACTCTACCTTTTAGCGGCACCAGGCTACCGACACCCCCGCTATACTTGGGACCCTTGCGCAAGGGGTTAAACGTGCGCGAGGCCTGTCTCTTCCTTTGCTTCCAAGGTGCAAGACAAGTTCGAGATTCATTGTTTGTCCAACAACCTTTCTGTTTGTCTCGACGGTCTCCGCACAGCTCATTACGGCCACAACCGCACCATGTTGCAGACTGTGCTCTGCTAATGGCGCATTCATTCACAGTTGCACCATTCTGCTCACGTTGATGCCCCACCATTATCAACGACAATCCCGTAACATCCTCCTCCACCGCACACAATGGGCTTCCTCAAGCACTTCCGATCGAAATCGCGTCTAAAGGGCGAGAAGAGTCCGCCGAGCAGTCCTTACCGATCTCCCAACTACGCCCGCTTTGGTCGCGACTTCACCGAGCGACTACCAGACAAAGTCCTCGACAACATCTTCTCCTACGTGTGTCCGCACACCCAAGACTACACCTACGAGCCATGCGAGTCCTCCCAGATCGGCGACGGCTGCATGCTCTGCGACTTGCGTGATGCCTCTGCATGCGCACGCGTGTGTCGGAAGTGGTATGCCGTCGCGCAGCAGCAGCTGTACACAAGCGTGCGGATAGATGCCGTGCATTACTGCGAGCTGGAAGAGATATTGGCGGACAAGCGGAGGAAAGGAGCGAAGCACTTCCGCGGGAAGTCAGCGCCGGAGCCAGTGGATATACCCAACATTCGACTGTCTCTGCTATGTAGGGCAGTGAGGGAGCAGCCAAATCTTGCGTTGCAGACGCTGTTTCTCAAGATCCCGTATATGACGAGAGAGACAGCCAAGGGCGAACTTGCGCGGACAGTATCGGTGATGCCGAATTTGAGATATGTGGATCTCCCTGATGGCTTCTACGCGGGTGATCCGAGTTGTCTGGCGTTGCGACAAGAGCTGCAGGCGAGGTGTCCAGATCTGAGAAAGATGAGTTACCGGAGCGGATCGGAGGAAATGCTTGAGCTGTTGGCGCATCGACACTGGCAGGCGATTGAGATCCTCGACTTGAGCAATCTTGCCGTGGAGCCTGCCACCATGCGAATAGTTCTTGCGAGTCTGCCGACCCTGCACGAGCTCACCCTTTCGGACATGACCTGGATGGACGACACCATGTTCCAACCGTCGAGCCAGCTTCCCGACTTTCCACCTCTCCAGATCCTCAAATTGAGGAATCTCCCCAACGTCACCGCTCACGGCTTAACGACCTGGCTGCAAGCAACGCACATCCGCGAGATGCTCTTCTCCCTTACACTCGAGGGCACCGGCGTCACCGCGCAGGATCTTGCATCAGTGTTGTGGGCAGCAAGTTCATTGCAACATCTCGCTATCATCGAGATTGTTTCAAAGTCTCTCGCACTCGCCAGCCAGCAAATGCCGCCTCTCCAATCAATCTCCCTCAAAACCCTCCACTTCGAAATCTCCGGCAGCGATGACGTTCACGGTCTGCAAAAGCCGGCAGAATCATACTACGCCTACCTCGCATCATCTCTTCACGCAAACGCCCTCCCAGCTCTCACAACCCTTTACGTCCGCGATCAGAACTTCCCCGAACACCTCATCCTCCCACCTTTCGCCGCGCCCTTCGGCAATGGCTCTCCCAACCGCGGACAACAACCCGCGGGTTTCAACCAGACGCTCGAGGTCTTCTCCAAAGGTATTGACGAGCTGGAATGGGTCTTTACGGCGATTGCACCACAAGTCTCCGGCGACAAGCGCAGCAGCATGGTCACTGGTGGTCGTCCATTAAGTGCATACAGTGCAGGTCGCGGACTGGGACCACAGTGGGCGCAAGGAGGGTTCGGTGGTGAGGCCCGCAAGAGTGTGATTGTAGGGAACGGGTTTGGCGGGTTTCTGGCTGTACCGCAGGAGGAGGCGCCGCGGCCGATCACACCGGATGGCCATCACTCTCGATGGGGTAGTCAGGGCAGTGCTGGGTCGGGAGGACCGGGGAGCACGATTGCGAGTATGTTGAGAAAGCCGCCGAGTATGGCAGACCTTACGGGCGGGCATAAGAGGAAGGGGAGCAAGCATGATTTGTGGAGGTGAGGCTACATGATGAGGTCGGTCACATGAGAATTCGGCAGGAAAGGAACGACGAGCAAGCACATGTGAAGGTGGTGCCAGAATGCCACGTTTATGACAGCGCTATTTGTGGATGACAGCGAAGAACAGTTTTCCTCTGGGAAATCAAGAGTAATGCGTGGAGTGTCCCTAAGGCAGGGACTAGAATCAGTACATGATGCAGTGAGCTTGAGTCGGGCACGGAAACGAGATATGCATCTGGGGAAGGCGTTTGTGGATGAGCTTGATTGGGGTGTGCTTGTGCTTGGGACGAATAGTGATGAATGAGATACCCGCAAATGCAGTGTTCACACACGATCCCTTCATGCCTCAGTATCGGGACGCTACCTACGCGCCTATATCTAGCATACCTTGTGAACATGCCTATACACTCCCCTGTATGATTCATGGTCCTGCTACCTTATCCGTCCGTCTGATAGCCTGTCCTGCCAAGCGTGTCCTGCACGGCTATTTGACGCCCCTATTTCTCCTAAACGCCCAACCCTCGCCGTCGCCGCCGAAGTATAGGAGGTCACAACCAGCATCATATGAGCACGCCTAAGAGCTTACCTCATCCCGCTCCCGTCGTCGTTGATTGACCTTCGACTGAATTTCCGATCCCTCCGTCTTTCCTTTGGTATACTTGTGCGCATACCCCGAACTCCCCTCACGCTTTGGCTTTACTAACATATTCTCAGACCTTCTCAAGAACTTCTGAGCTCATGAATTCGGGAGTTCCAAGAGAAAGTCCTGCATTGCACAGCGCGGAGACGGTCTCTTGTCATTCTCCTTCGGTAAGTCGTTCGATTTCACTCGTTGTCTGAGCCTCGCTGACCATCACTTTCTTCTGTAGGGGGCGTGTTTGGGGGAATTTTTGATGCCCACCTGTTCTTTTCATCATGTCCTTGAGCTTGTGAGCTCGGGTTTGGAGAAGAGTTGTTGATCTATGCTATGAACTTATGATGATGTGAGGAAGGTGCGTTGGCTTGGCGGACTTTCAAGGAAGGCGCGACCGATGAGAGGTGTTAATGCTTCGGTCTGGCCTCGACGCACTGCTGCTACTGCTCTCCATCACTGTGCACAGGACGTCGAAAGTCTCGCTCGCTCTCTGGTGATGAATGTGCATCGTGATTCGTGTTGATGAAGCTGTTGCTGCAGTCTTGCTACCATGGCAGTCGACAGCTCGCGGGTGATGGAAGGCGCAGTTTATAAAACCACCCGATAGCAGATCTGCACTGCTCAAATTAATGAAAAAGTCGCTCCTGAGATGCTCATTTGCTCGTTCTCGATGTCGGCTGGGCGCAGGCGCAGCTCTCCTCGACGTCTTGCCAAGGCCGTCGTGACGCCCGCAGGAGCTCTAGTGCAGCTCACCTCATCGACAACCTCGTACCTTGCGCTGTACAACCCACAGCTCTCGTCATTGACTCTCACAATAATCCTGGTGTATGCTAGGCCTGCGACCAAGACCTCAGCTGAGAGCCCGACCAAGCTTCATACAGCTCATTTCCGCCTACGCCGCAGCTTCGCCTTCAAGGTTGCGCAACAATCCTTTCGAGGACGACGACGACGACGAGCCCGATTCGACTCCCGAGTACTCACTCCCACTTCCACCCAGCCCCGAGCTTCAGAGAAGTCCTCTAGCAGCACGAACCTTCTCCTTCGTCGAGCCTCTCGACCAGCCACCACAGGCAGAGCCAGAAGCACAGCCATCGACCCCACCACAAGCTATCACAATGGCTCCCAAGAAAGAGCAGAAGAAGACGACGAAGAGAGACGAGAACAATGAGAACCAGGGCTCCATCTTCTCGGTCTCTGGACCCGTCATCGTCGCTCAGAACATGATCGGATGCGCCATGTACGAGTTGTGCAAGGTCGGATACGACAACCTCGTCGGTGAGGTCATCCGCATCGATGCCGACAAGGCCACCATCCAGGTCTACGAGGAGACCGCCGGTGTGACAGTCGGTGATCCCGTCACTCGCACTGGAAAGCCATTGTCCGTGGAGTTGGGTCCTGGTCTGATGGAGACGATTTACGACGGAATTCAGCGACCACTTGCTGCCATTAGCGACGTATCTCAAAGCATATACATCCCTCGCGGTATCGATGTGCCATCTCTCAACCGTGAGAAGAAGTGGAAGTTCACTCCCAGCGACAAGTTCAAGAAGGGCGACCACATCACTGGTGGTGACGTTTTCGGTGTGGTGGAGGAGAACAGCTTGTTGAGCGACCATAAGATTCTGCTGCCTCCCCGCGCAAGAGGAACCATCACCTGGATTGCGGACAAGGGTGAGTACACTGTTGACACCAAGATGCTCGAGGTGGAATTTGAGGGCAAGAAGTCGGAATACACCATGATGCACGAGTGGCCTGTCCGTGTTCCTCGCCCATCGACGGACAAGCTCAGCTCTGGAGATCCTTTCATTGTCGGACAGCGTGTTCTGGACGCTCTGTTCCCTTCTGTGCTCGGTGGTACTGTGTGCATTCCCGGCGCTTTCGGATGCGGCAAGACTGTCATTAGTCAAGCTGTGTCCAAGTTCTCCAACAGTGATCTGATCGTCTACGTTGGCTGTGGAGAGCGCGGAAATGAGATGGCTGAAGTCTTGATGGACTTCCCAGAAGTACGTAAAGCATACTGCTGCAACCACGAAACCGCGTACTGACCACTGATGCAGCTCACAATCGACTTCGATGGCCGCAAAGAACCCATCATGAAGCGTACTTGCCTCATCGCCAACACTTCCAACATGCCCGTGGCCGCCCGTGAGGCCTCCATCTACACTGGAATCACCATCTCCGAATACTTCCGCGACCAAGGCAAGAACGTCGCCATGATGGCCGACTCCTCCTCTCGCTGGGCCGAAGCTCTTCGTGAGATCTCAGGTCGTCTCGGAGAGATGCCTGCTGATCAAGGTTTCCCCGCCTACCTCGGAGCCAAGCTGGCCTCCTTCTACGAGCGCGCCGGCAAGGTCGTTGCTCTCGGCTCTCCCGACCGCCAAGGCAGTATCTCCATCGTCGGCGCCGTCTCTCCACCCGGAGGAGATTTCTCAGATCCCGTCACCAGCTCCACGCTCGGAATCGTCCAAGTCTTCTGGGGATTGGACAAGAAGCTCGCTCAGCGCAAGCATTTCCCTTCCATCAACACCTCGCAGTCCTATTCCAAGTACACCAACATCCTGCAGCCATACTACGAGAAGACCAATCCGGAGTTCCCTCGTTACCGCGATCGTATCCGCGAATTGCTCTCCACATCCGAGGACCTCGACCAAGTCGTGCAGCTGGTCGGAAAATCCGCTCTCGGCGACGGCGACAAGATCACCCTCGACGTGGCTGGCCTCATCAAGGACGACTTCCTCCAGCAAAACGGCTACAGTGACTACGATCAGTTCTGTCCGCTGTGGAAGACTGCGTACATGATGAAGGCCATGATGACGTTCCACGACGAGGCGCAGAAGTCGATTTCGCAGGGTCACACGTGGAACAAGGTGCGGGAGTCGACTTCGGAGATTCAGAACGATCTGAGGAGCATGAAGTTTGAGCTTCCGACTGACGGCGAGGAGGCTGTGACGAAGAAGTATGAGGACCTGCTGCAGAGGATGAACGAGAAGTTTGCGAGCGTGATGGACGAGTAGAGGGTTGGTTGTTGCTTGTCTTTTGGTGTCCAAGGCGGGCGAAGAGCTGGTTTGTAGGAATGGGAATATAGACTGTCAAACGAACATCCTTCCGGAGATGCGATGTTGACGCCGGACTTGTGAATGCTGCGATGTGTTTCAGGACATTGTCGTAGTGGTGGGATCCTCATTCTCTCAGCTATCTAGTCCCCGACTCGCTCTCGCAGACTGCGCAGGAAGTGCACGATTCGACGCAACCCACCACAGGATCAAAGGGATATCGACTCACATCCGCTCGACCCGCACATAAATCTACCAACCACAGCACTCCGATCGCCACTCTATCCATGATGAGACAATCTCGTTCTTGTAGACCCGATGATTGCTTCCACCAAACTCCGCTCATATCATCGCTCAAACAATCAACTTACTGAACCTGGCTGACGATCTCGCTAGCCCGACTGAGGCTCTCCACCATTTGCTGACACTCCTTCCTTCTCCGGACGGTGTAGTCGCTCTCCTTGAGTAGGTCGTCGAGTTCTTGCGTGCGGTACATTTGCTCGAGTAGTTCGCGTTGCATTTCTTCCTTGCTGTGTCTATTGCAAAGTGGTCAGTGTTGGGACTCTTGTTGGGAGACATCGGCAAACTCACTCGACAAGCTTCAACATGATCGCCTTGGGAACCATGTCGATCATCGTTCGGCGCACAATGTTGTAGTAAGATGAGATCAAAAGCTTGATGACCTCGACCTCTTGTGTTTCCTTCTCACTGAGCGTACCGCTGGCTTTCAGTGTTGGTGGCGGGGGCTCCATCGCTGCCATCTTCTTCTTATTCTTGCTCGCAAAGAAAGATCCAAAGAAGCCATTGCCATCACCGTTCTGATCCAAGCTAGGGCTTGAAGAGCGTGGTGGCTGGATGCTAGCGGGCAGAGGCTTGCCGGTCTTGGGATCGACCTGAATCGGCTTACTGGCTGCGTGCTTCTCGTTGACGATTGCCATGGCGCGATGGCCGTTCAGGAAGTCTGGGTGACCAGTGTTGACGTAGCAGGATTCCATTTGTACCATATCCTTGACTAGCGCATTGGTCGGGTCCATGGCTTTCTTGAAGAATGCGATAACCACAGCATGGAGCTTCTCCTTCAAGCCAGGGTATCGACGGAAAAGAGGCTTATTCATGAGCTGACCCAATATCCGGACCAACTCGTCGTAGATGAGGCTCACACACTTGAGAGAGGGCTCTTCGAGGCGCTTGATCTGCTGCTTGACGATGAGTTCAAACGCGGTGGTGCCCACGAATAGTGCCGGAGAAGAACCAGAGGAGTTGTAGAGAATTGTCCGAATGTCAATGTCCTTAACTTGATCGAATGGGTCCACCGCCTTCACACCGTTGCTGTAAAGCTCGTGGTAGACAAATGCAATACGAGCACCACCGGACAGCTCAATCGATGATAACTCTGCATTGTGGCCTTCCAGGACCATGCGGTATTCGTTGGAGAATTCAGTAATGATGTTGAGAATGATGTTGGCTGGGTTTCCGAGCATGCTGTCGCCCAGAGTTTTGAGCTCGTCCGAATATTTTTGAAGAGAGCCGGAAATGCGTGCCTTGATGTCGGGAAGTGTTTGCTTGATGTGCATCATGAGGATGAGATTGAGCTTGCGCGCCAAGTATGGTGTTCCGCAGTAAGAGGCCTTGTTCCGGTACGCCTTGTGGTTCTCGAAGAAGTTCTTCTCATTCTCCAGCGCATATGAAATGGCCTTCTTGTTCTCGATATCGCGCTGCCCACGGTTGACCACTGGAACGTAGCCGAGTCGGAGAGGAATAATGCGGCCAGCCAAAATATCCACGACATCGGTACCATCATCCATGAGATCCACCTTTGTGAGCACACCAATTGTTCGTTGACCTTCTGGATCAACTTCTCTTGCGAGCTTCAGTCCATCGGAGTTGGCCAAATCCGTGTTGGCAGCTGTAACAGCCAAGATGATCGCATTGGGTTTGGAGATCTGCTTCAGGACCATTTCCCTGATCTGCCTCTCAATATCTCTCGGCTGGTCACCCACCGGCACCTTGGTCAGACCAGGCAGATCGACCAGTGTGAGTGTCAGGACATTCGGCGAGTAGATGCGCAGGTTGATGGGCGCGGGTGAGATTCCTCCATTCCGACCGGTCTTGCTTTCTGTCTCCTTCACAATCTCGTCACGGATCTTGTTGAAGTCGTGAAACTTCTGGCCAGGAATGTGCAAGAATTCTCCCCACTCGTCTGCATTTGACTCCTTGTCCGTTGTTTCCTCGCCATTTGCGCCATTCTCTTGCGGTTTTGCAGGAGGAGATCTGTTGATGAGTTGGAGAATGAGAGGTCTCCTTGTTACGATTCCGGTACCTCGTGGTAGGCTAAAACAGTCAGCCAGTGTCTCGATGTTCCCAGCGTCTGGATATCGTACAAGTCTCGTCCCACTATGTTTTCCAGCACCGAGCTCTTTCCACTCGATTGTGAGCCAACGACGGCGATTTGGGGCAGATCGATCGGGTTTTGGACCTGCGAGTTGAAGTATCAGCATGCGATTTCGAAGCTCTTGCCCGGGTTGCGAACACGTACGCCGACTGTCGTAAAGACATCCTGGAGCTTGTTGACGAGTGTGATGAGGCCTGGGTCGTTTACGTTGATGCTGAAGACTGTCAGCAACTTTCCACGAGCGTCTGCTGCGGCACATACGCATTCGGATTTGTTTGCGCCATGACGGGCGGCTCTCAACAGTTGTAAGGTGCTCAGTAGTGAAGTGTTTCGTGGTCGTAAGGCGCTTCGCGGGTGAGTTGGACAGGCGCAAGGAGGTTTGATGATGGCGCTTGGGCTGCGTCTGAGGATGGAAAGTGTCGAGTGGGCGGTCTAGGTGTCGTGGGAGTTCGTCCAGTTTTGTTATCTTGTTGCCTTCAAAGTTGACGACGCTTGTGGGCTTTGAGGCTCGAGACACCCTGAAAGCTAGCACCGCATCACGCTAAAGCCCGGACAACCTTGCACGTGCCAAACAATACATCACCTGTACTTTGGCGGCATCATCAGAATGAACGGATCATTCCGCCGAGCATTGCCAGCTCGAGCACCTGTCCTCGGGAAATGGAGACTACGGCACTCCAGATTCTACGCCCAACAGGCTCCGCCGTCACAGCCAGCGACAGCAGCGTCTAAAGTCACAAGGATCGAGTCTAGGCTGCCCAAATTCCTCCTTCGCTACACTGAGCCTCTACGCAATGCTCCAGTCTCCCACATTACCGCCTTTCTTCTTCTTCACGAGCTGACTGCGGTTGTGCCTTTATTTGGACTGGCCGGAATATTCCACTGGTCAGGATGGATGCCGCCGTTCGTGAGCGAGTGGAAGTGGGTTGCTGTCTGGACAGAAAAGTTTGGGAATTGGCTCCGCAAAAAGGATTGGTTCAAAGATGGGGTAGGAGATAGATGGTATGGAAAAGGAGAACAAGTGACGAGAGTGGCGGTGGAGCTGGCTACTGCGTATGCGATTACAAAGGCATTGCTGCCACTCCGGCTCATGCTGAGCGTGTGGGCCACACCGTGGTTTGCGAGATGGACCGTCCTGCCCGTCACCAACTGGCTGTCGCGTAGCGTCAAGCGGAAAGGGAATGTAGCAGCAAAAGGCTCCGCAGCCGCTGGTACTGGAGCGACTGGTGGTGGAGTCTTGCCCAAGGACGCGAAGTGAGTGTGCCGTTGAGACGAAGGTGTAAAATGATGGCGCTTGCAGGCAAGCTCTTTGCGGCTCTGTCTTCTGCGCCCCCACGGTCTGCTTGAACTGTAACTCTCAGACGATCAGTGCTCGATATCAAGGGCACCGCACAATGGCCAGAAAACATCATGATACTCATCCAGGCTCGAAAGCACTCCTTTCTAAATCGGAACATTGCTAGCTGAATAGCACCTTCGTCGTTTCCCGCGGTGGGTCATACTTTGGAGCCTACGAATCCTCAGCTCGAGCAGTGGAGCTTCGTCAGAACTCGAGCATTAGTTCTATGTCAGCCGATACACCATCGAGATTGTGAGGCGCTGGCGAATCCGTCTCTCGTCGCAGCGATCAGGCTGCAAATGAGACCAGAGATCTATGTTGGTTCGTGTCGCGGCGAGGATTCTCAGAGGCTGTGTCTCTTCACGGGACCTGGGCGCGGAGGCGAGTCGCCTTCTCATGAGCTCGCGAGAAAGCATCGCTCGCAGACGGACATGTCGCGGACATCACTCGGGCTTACAGTCGTGCAAGTCCTCAAAGCCCATGATCAAGACTGCGCGGAGGCGTCATATTCTTCTGACTCTATGCATGCAAGGTTACCGCAAAAGCGTGCCCTTCCTATTTCCAAAAAAGTGAATACCTCCTGAAGTGATCGTATGTAGCTGGACATGAACACGAACATGGCTTGGCACTCGAAGCTAGCAGGACCCTGAATTGACCTCCCCTTGTTCGCGCATTGCGTGTCTAGAACTCTAGATTTCCACTCGCGTGTTCGAACGTCTTCACTTCTTCATTGCGCCAACAGTGTCACGATCAACGCCGACTGCGGACATTTTTCGGGCCTCCATTCGATTCTGCGAAACGACAAAATCATGCGCTCCATCTCCCTCGCCCTGCTCGGCGTTTTCTCCTCCGCCTCAGCAACTTCGCTCACCTACAAATTACCCGCGAACACGCATGAATGCGTCTACGCGCATGTCGAGAAGCCAGGAACCAAGCTCTCATTCTACTTCGCTGTCCAGGCCGGTGGAGACTTCGACCGTGCGTATAACTCTGAATCGGATCTTGGTAGTGAGCGCAGAACTAACGCCAGCTTGCAGTTAGCTACTCGGTTCACGGTCCAGACAAGGTTCCTGGGAAGGAGCGTCTTATCCTAGACGGCGAGAAAGAGCGACAGGGCGACTTTGCTTTCACGGCGACAGAGGTTGGCGAATACCGATTCTGCTTGGACAACACAATCTCCACTTTTGCGGACAAAGTGGTAGACTTTGATGTCACGGTACGTGGGCATGGACGAGGAATTTCGGAAAGCCCCACCGCTGACAATTGCTAGGTGGAAAATGAGGAGTTAGCACAACTTCCACAAAAGGCAGGCGCCACGCCAGAGCAAGTCGGCAGCGTGGAAGAGAGCATCACGAAGCTTTCAGGCCTGGTGTCGACCTTGACGAGACAACAGAAATACTTCCGCACTCGCGAGAACAGGAACTTCAGCACTGTCAGGAGCACTGAAGCCCGCATATTCAAGCTCAACTTGATGGAGACCGGTTTGATGATTGCCATGGCTGCTCTGCAGGTTTTCGTGGTGAAGATGTTCTTCACTGGTGGTCGCAAGGGTGAGTTGGGCAATCTTGCGCTGAATTGAGATGTCGCTAATATCGGGTCGTCTAGGCTATGTCTGAGACTGCGCGCTGGTCGCTGTACTTCTAGAATAGATGTTAATGCAGCGATGCACGTTTTGACGAGCACATACCGCACTACAAATACGATTTTCGCTGTTCACGCTTGCGACTGGAGCAGGCAAGAACTTCGGTTACGCAACAATGATACCGACGATTGTCGCGGAATCACAAGATTTATCAGCTCTAGCAAACTACGGGTCGCTCGCATCTGCGAGCGAGCAATGGCGCGTAGTTAAGCAACGGGGAGACGGGCTACTAGCAACTCATACTGCAGAACGAAGAATGTCTCGAGGACCATCTTGCTGCCACGTCTGATTGCGAACAGAACGTAGATCAAGCTTTGCGCCCTCTCACGCTTTCGTCGCAAGTGTGCGAATGCGGCATAGGTGCTCAAATCTCGTCATCCGTCCTCCATGTCCTGCAGCTTATCCACATCTTCAGTCTGCAGCTTCGGAGCATCAACTCTTCGAGGCATGCTTCCAGTGTACAGCATTCCCACGAGCAAAGCTTAAGATCATCAAAAATTCTCTCAAACACCATGATTGGCATTGCAAATGCGGCATACTAACGGCTGTACGTGTCCACGGCGCTGCTTTCCTAGAACGGAAAACAAAGTGAAGTGTTTTGAGAAAGCTGAACGTCGGAGCTGCGTCCCGATTCTGCTGTCTACTCCGCGTTTGCCGGACGCCTTGCGGTCGTGCCGCTTTACTTCAGTGTCATTTGTGGTTCAGCAGTCAGTGCATCGGAGGTGAAGACTGCATCGGGGAATTGATGTTTGAGAGAAAAGTCAAGTTGGAAGTGTGATGGCGGGCTGGTGGTGAGTTCATGCAAAATGCTACCCATTCTTCTGGAGTTCGCAGATATCTAATTGCTCGCAAGAAAGAATCCGCCCTTCGCTGGAAGCACGCTGCAAGTATTCAATTCGCCGAGATGATAAATGGCAGCAAGAGAAATATCTTGTCCAGTCGTCGCCGCGCTGTGGCGTGCGGCTGTGCTTCAGAAAATCGACGGCGCGATTCTGCTCAGAACCAGGCGGCAATGCCGTGACGCATGAGAAAGTCGACCCTCCTCTCTAGATCGGTGCCGATGTCCCGGCCAGGTGCCCGTTCACTCGAAGCACCGCACTCCCCAACCATTCGTGACCGCCATAATGCTCGCGAGTATCTGTACAATCGCAAAGGAAGCCTGCCGAATCCACCCAATGTCTTTCGAATTCATGATGAATGCCTCATGCATGAGAGATGCCGTCTATCGGATGTTGAGACTCTCGTATTTCGCCCAGTTGTTACGGTTCTTGTTTGGATGTTCGAGGCCCAGGTGATCGTCCGAGCCAAGCTTGTCCGAAAGGATGTCATCTATGCCATGCGTTAGTCTTCCCAGACCACAAAGTCGTTGGGTTGGAACGATCTGCTTACCATCTTCGATCCAAACCGGCTTGCTGAAGTTTTGACCACCCTTGATGATTGCGAACCTGACCTTCTCGAGACTCTTACCCTTGATGCCAGTACGCTTCGAGATCCTCTCCTTGGTTTCTTTGAAGATCTCACCTGCCTTCATTAGGAAGATGAACGGAACTCCGTGGGACTTTGAAGGCTCCTTTTCGAAGTGGAAGCAGAACAACAACCGATCGCCATTTTCTGCATCGAGCTCCGTTTCCTCATCTGGTACACGTTCGGCGATGACAGTCATGAACTCGTTGAGCGCTGCGACGGCGTGGCTGTTCGGCAAAGTCTTGTAAACCTTGTTCCCATGGGCCTCGTAAAATCGGATACGTTCGAGAGCTTCACTCGGCAAGTCGAGACGTTTCTGTATGCCGTCCAGGACCGAAGTAAATTGTGACTGTTTGTGTACCAGAATATCGAGCGGTTCCTCCTTGGCGATGCCTTCGGTGAGCCAAGTGACGCGAACGTTCTTCTGCTGCTCCAGATCCGCCAGACTCATCTCCAGCACTTCGTAGTACAGCTGGTCCGAAGCCTGACTTGGGGTATAACTGTAGCCGCCGTATCCGCTGGTTGAGAACAGTATCGAGTTGACGCTTGTGCCTTGCATTTTCTTCACCGGGCTCCTGGGCTTGCCAGACTGAACGTTGACAGTAGTGAATCGAACGTGAGATGGATCTACTGGGGCCGTAGACACCGAAGAAAGATACTCGGCTACTTTCAGGGCGAGTGCGTCGTAGGTATCTTTCTTCGACAAAGCCAGCTGAAACTTCTCCTCGGACTGGTTGCGGAGCTGGAGATTTGGCGCTGGAGACATTTTTGGCGTGAAGTTGACGAAGACTCGGTTCATCAAAAAGTCGTAGAATTGGACAGCATCGAGGCAAGCTGTAGGATTCTTCTGCTTGAGTGCTGTGGCATCCTCTTCAGTGAGGTGGCGCTGGAAACATATGATGTCTCCATCTTGTATCTCAGAGCTGAGCAGGGTGTTCTTGGCCTTGATCGGCTCGATGTAATTTTGCTTGATCTCCTCGAATAGTTGAAGCTGAACTCCGGTGTCCCAGCCCATCATTTCAAGAATTGGTACGGCAACGTCCATGGCCTTGTCCTGAGGATTCATGTAGACGTGTCCGATGCCTTGAAGTACCTGGCGATCCACATCAAAGTGCTTCACGAACAAGATGATTGGCTTCTGGGATTGAGCGGCTTGGCCGTTGACTACCGGCGAAGATGGCACTTCATCGGCTGGCCATTTGGGTTGACCATCCTGGTCGCGCGTGGTTTCTTCCATGAATACCCTGAAGCCAGACGTTCGCGTGCTAAACTTGTCGGAAGCTTCTTGTAGTGTCATTTCTGGCCACATCAAAGGATGGTCTGGTCGGACGGTGCCGTTCTGACGATTCACCATGATCCAAGGTCGTAGGAGATCTGGCTCCTGACCGTTCTCTTTTGCGATATGCGTGGTGAACTCTGCCACCGTCATGGTTCTTAGCAGGCGATACGCCTTGGGCGCCGCTGGTTCTGACGCGTCCTCGGAGGCCCAAGGAATCACATCTACACCTTGATACGACTTGAAGCTTTGCTCCGTCGCCACCAATACTGGCATGTAAAGATGCGCTTCCTCCTTCTCCTTGCGTCGACGCTCAATCTGCGCTCGTTCCTCCGCGATCTCGGTCGGGAGATGTGGAGGTGGTAGAACATCCTGGTCCTTGGGAAGAATTTCATCGAGTCGGCTCTCGCGAATGTACACAAGCATATAGGCGTTGTTGGAACGCTTCGTCGACCACTGCCGGGTGTATGGGTTCTGGCCTTTACCTCCATTGTTGGCCGAGTATTCGCCACCAAAGTTATCGTCAATGGCCTCCCTCTTCGTCGCCCGCGTCACTCTGTCGTCGTCAAACCTGAAGAACTCGCCATTCTTCTCAGGTCGCAAGAAAGCATAGTAATGGCCAGCGTTGAGGTCTCCAGAGTGCACTAGCACTCCATGCAAATGGTAGATGTAAGGCTCGGACTTATCGGCAGTATCGTCAAGGTAGGGTGAAGCATCAAACACCTCGGGAAATTCGTAACGGTCGTTAACTTTCATCATGGCGTCCCTTTGGAAATCATACTCGAATCGTTTGAGTTGAAGATGGAGCACATTGGGGAAGGTCTCAAAAATGACTCCTTTCTTCGCGTCTTGGAGACCGTAGCCTTCCGCGGCGTATTTGTTGTCGCCTTCCAGGGTCTCGACTTGGACGTAGTCTTTGAAACTGTCGTCCACGCTCTTGCATCCAGAGACGTTGAGCTGGAGATCCCAGAAGTCTTCAATGCGACTTGATTCGTAGTCCACGTTAATGCATCGCAGATAAGTCTTCATCTTTCCGACGAACATGTTTGGCAATGCGTTCTCCGCGTCCGTGCCTTTCATGCGGGCTTCCAGCTTTTCCATGAGTATTCGAGACAGCTCTTGTACGTCTTGCTGTTCGAAAATTTGCCGACTCTCCCAGCCAAACGACACTGTGAGCTCGTTCGTCGAGACGGCAGTTTGGTCCGACTGCAGACGATAGAACAATCTCTGCAGTTTGTAGGCCGAATTCGAGGCTTCCTTTTCGGCCGGCGTGGCGGTAGGGATTTGGTATACGGCCTTGCGGAAGGCGCCGGTCAGGTACAATGACTGAAGCAGTGAGTTTAGGTAGCAGGTTGCGCCCTGATTTCGCAACCCAACCATGCCAGTCTCCTTCTTGCTGTCGTAGTTGACGAAGTTGTGCCACAGCACTCCCGTCGGATCCTTCAGCACGCGGACGTACGCAGTCACTCTCGCACAGTCGTTTTCCACCATGGGCCGGTCTGCGTTGTCGAATTTTGATGCGAATATGCGGTTCTTCTCCGCAAAGCGTGTGAAACCCCAGTCTCCCTCCTCGGCCGTGAAACGATGATTTGCTACATGGTGGAGGTAGATCGATGGATCGTTTGGATTCGAAAGAACCAGCATGAATTGCGCGCATGCATACCAATCCTCCGGTGGTTTGTCATCGCCAAAGCCTTGTTCCAAGTAGAAGGAAACGCTTTCGTTCGCGGCATTGCCGGCAGGGAAGAACAGAATCCTCCACGGGTGGCCACCACAGGTGAATGTCGGACTGTGCGTCCTCTTAGGTAGTGATCTCCAATCTTGAATGTCCCAAGTGTATATCTCTTCCGCCTCTATCTCATGTTCGGGTTGCCGTGGCATATATCGATCGCGCATCGCTTCATGGTCATCGGCTTGTGGCAGTGCGGGATCGGTCGTTGTCTCTGTATCATCAACCATGCTATCGGCGTCGTCTGGTGATATTATCGCGACGTTGTCGTTGGAGTCGGTTGGTGTCAATCGCTTTTCGTCGTAGTCAGAGTCGACCATCATATCGCTCCCAAGCTTGTAGTATGTTAGCACATGATTGCGCGCTGTCGAAGACCACTCAGAGGGAGTCGAGGGAGACCTTACATTGTCCATTGTGATGATGTGAAACTGCGCAGGCAACGACTGAGCTCAGAGGATTTCTGTCTGGAACAGGTGGAAGTTGACAAAGGTTTGCCGTTGCGTGGCGCGGCCCGTGCTGTGCTCGGCGGATGATCTGGCGGTTCTTCAGGTGCCTGCGCGTGGCGGTGGTGAGTATAGCATGGGTCGACGCCGTGATGTTTCTGGTGTGAAGACGAATGGACAAGGGTATAGGTAGGAAGCACCATGAAGTTCGGTTTGCAGCTCGACGGTCCGGAATTACACGTCATGGGGAGGAGATTCACTTTTTGGTCACTCGAAGACGTGGACAAACACAAATACTGGATTCAGGCACGAACAAACAATGAACGCCCGCACGTGTTGTCCGCATCCTATCACGCTCGTCCATGGTTGGAGCATGAGATGGGTCCATGGTCGAGTATGCTGGTATGGCTGAGTAATAATTACGAAGAGAAGGTGAGCCATGGAAGACACAGACCAACACAGACTTGAGGTTGGAAATGCCCCGCAATGTGGGAATCGTGGCGTTGCAGTGCGTGCGGTTTGTGCTTTCACAGTGTCCGAGATATATCCACAGTGTCCTCTAGTCCTGGTATCGGTCTGGCCAAGTTCACCGTCACAACTCCTCCATCACAACACCTCTCATCATTCGCAACGGGCGACTCGCGCAACGCCGATGCTCCGCGGCATGGTATCACTGCTCCGGCTACCTGCGCCTGTCAGAACACGGGCATACGCGGTAGCGGCGGCGGCGGCGGGCAGCAAGGCACCGCCAACAACAGTGCCTCCACCATGGCGGCCATCGAACGTGTTGGACGACTGGGTCACACGCGAAGCGAGGCCGATCAGCTTACGGCAGCTCACTTTCTTTGGCCGAACATTGACAGAAGAACGGCTCCTTAGCTCTGCCAATTACGTTCGCCTTGAACTTCCAACAAGACTCGCACATCGTCTTCGAAATATGCAGACTCTGCCGTACTCGGCCGTGACGAACCAGCATCTCAGCCATGTGTACGAGATGTACTACACTGCCTTTGAGCGTCTACGAAAGGTGTCTGAAGTGCGGTCTCTCAGCGACAACGACAAGTTTTGTGAGACGATCAAGATGACTCTCAATGAACATCTCACGGTCATCCCTCGTCTAGCGATGGGAATCCTGGAGGTCCAAGACTACGTGAGTAGTGAAGAATGCG
This sequence comes from Zymoseptoria brevis, assembly GCA_000983655.1. NCBI lineage: Eukaryota > Fungi > Ascomycota > Dothideomycetes > Mycosphaerellales > Mycosphaerellaceae > Zymoseptoria > Zymoseptoria brevis. The sequence goes on along the minus strand of JYJE01005165.1, from coordinate 83,727 downwards.
ATCGTTTCATGACCACCTTGCTGCGATCTCGGATCAGTCGTAGAGTGATTGCGGAGCAGCACCTGGCATTGACAGATACGTTCCATGCTCCTTGGCATTTCCCGAACGCGAAGAAGTCCGGCATGGCTCCTGAGGACGACTTTGTGGGCGAAATCTTCCTCAAGTGCAAAGCGAAAGAAATTATCGAAAAGTGTGCGGAGACAGCGAGACAGCTCACCTCGGAGGCATATGGTCCAAAGATTGCGATACCAAGGGTTGTAATTCAAGGCCACCTCGAAACAGCGTTTCCATACATACCGTCCCACTTGGAGTACATCGTTGGAGAGGTACGTTCGTGTTTGCACAACACTCGAGTACCACAAGCTGACCCGAAGTAGCTTTTGAGGAACAGCATACAAGCTGTAGTGGAGCAGCGATCACTCGATGAGCCACCCCCGATTGAGGTGTTGATATGCGAGGCCGCACAGCATGTCATCATACGCATCTCGGATCAAGGTGGTGGCATTGACCGAGACATCCTGCCATATCTGTGGTCGTTCTCAAAAGGACCACGACGCAACGATCGCCTACAGAATCTACAACAAGTTCCCAGACTTGCAGCAACAATGCAGGATGTGCAGAATCTTCCGCAAGAAGGCAATCGCAATGCCGTGTCGAATGCGAATAACTTTGGCAATGTTTTGGCTTCATTATCGACGAGACCTCCTGATCTCAAGCTGGGCATGGGACTGCCAATGAGCAAAATCTATGCCGAGTACTGGGCCGGTAGTCTCGAGGTTCATAGTCTCGAGGGTTACGGCTGCGATGCCTTCTTGCAGATCAGTAGGCTCGGCAACAAGAACGAGCAATTGAGCACCAGAGCGACGATGGATCAGTTATAGCAAGATTACTTCCGACGATGCCTTGGAAGAACTTCAGAACAACGCATTCTGCTGCTTCGAGATTAAAGAGCAACACCAATCGCGCGTGCCTGCTCCTTCTCCACTGTGGAGCTCAGAAATGCGGCTTCTTCTATGGCACGCGTGCTTGCATCCAACGCATGGCATAATTCCGGAACTTGCCTGCGATGGGATCGGCTCTGTCAAGGCAGCAACGAGAGAGCGGAAACCCTCAACCACAAGTCTCTCCACGGATCAAGACTTCACACTCCGGTGTTCACCAACGTAACACCTCACCTGCAGCGAGTGCTGACCTATTCTTACTGGCAATATGGCTTCTCAGGTACACCACACTCGATCACGATCACTTACTATGTGCTGACTTCCTGCAGTCCACGAACCTCGAAGACGTCGCGGACTTCCTCCTCTCTAAGGTCGACATCCAGGTCTCGGGCGCATGCAGTGTATCTCGAACCCAGCCCATCGAGTGCTACTATCCATTCCATCGACCCTACAGCGCCCACGGCTCGAAGAAACATGCACCTATCGATACGTGCATGGAGGCCATCGTGCCAGGAGGTGTTCCGCGGCCGGTCGAAAGCGCTGTTGCGAAAGATGGATACGCTCTGGTCTACGACCGCGATATTGTCACTACCTGGCGATTGCCGAATGTCATGGCTGCCTACGAAGTGTTTTTCTAGGAGAAGGTCTTCGAGAATGCGCTTGGACAAGAGACTGTGTTGATTGTGCTCGAGGCTTTCATGGATGAGTACCCGGACATTCGTAAGGCCGCCCTTCAATTTGTTGTACTTGACGCGCTTGCTGACATGGCTTTAGTCGATGACAACGCTCAAGACGTTCTCCACCGCTTTCACGAATTTATTGACGGCCTGGGCACTCAGATGCTCACAATCACAGTCACCAGTATCGTCAGGGACATGATCGAAAGTTACGGCTCCATCCGAGATACATTGACAGCGTTTTATACTTTCGAAAACCCAAATCTGTTTGAAGCGCTCAAGGAGTTCGTGCTCACTCGCGAATGCTGGCACTACCCTCGGAAGCAGGAGCCCGCACTCGAGGTCACGTTCTCGGTGACCAGATTTCGCTCAGCCCGCGCGCGTGGTACAGGTGGCCGAGACATGGTCCTCAACTTACACTACAGCTCGAATCCACCCACCCTTGGATTTCACGGGCTTCAAAATGTCGTGGGCGAGAGCAAAGAATTCATCCTCAAGCCAACAGTCCGTTCCGCACGTCCATTCTCGGAGCTCAGCATGGTAGACGTGGACTACTTTGTCGGTCCATCCCGCGACTGGTTGGAATGGGATCCCGCCAACACCTGCTTCCGCGGCAGAGTGCCTCCCGGCATTGCGTCCGTGGCTGGCGTGCAGCGTCAAGATGCGTACACTATGCTGCTCGAGATCACGGCTTCTATCACCAAGGTCTTCCCTGGCGGCATTCGATACGAAAATGTCACACGCTGTGCTCTACCGCTCACCGTCAAGCGTCGACCGGATGACTGTGGACCGTGCTACGGACTTGCCGGCGTTCCATCTCCTATGAAGTCGCTGTTCTCCATCCCGGGTCTTGTACTGCCACCACCGATGAATGTGGAAGTCCGCATGATGAGGGACTTCACTCTGCATGGTGAGACTGATCAGCATGCTCCGGGACCATCCACCAGCAAGCGCCCGACGACGCCTCGAGTACCACGCACTAGAGGGAAGGCGAAGATCCCGCTCGGCCCCAAAGAGCCGAATGTGGGCGACGAGCCACGTGAGATGGGCTCTACACATGTCGACAAGTGCGGTGATCTCGCGTCCGACTCAGACAGTGGTACTCCCGAGCCGACTCCGAAAGCTGTGAACATCCATCTCTCGCCCGAGCATCCGCGTACGACTGCACGCTCCGCCAAGCGCCGCTTTTCACCGGACGACGTTCGCAGCACTGCTCCGCGGCGGAAAAAGGGCATCGTGGCCCTTCCTTCGCAACCGGCTCTGCGCAACTCCGAAGACACCGCCATGTTGCCAGAAGATCCGGTGATCCGATCTGCCGCTGAGGACGGCCCAGATACCGTTGCCTCGCTGCGCCATCTGCACAACTGCGTTGACAAAGTCTTCGCTAAGGCTGGAGCCGCGGAATGGAACGAGTTCTATCGACACATACAACGTTTCCTTCCGTCACACTTCGACACGCCAAGCAAGCTGCCGTCAACTCCCGCTGAGCGCGCGCCGACTCCACCTCCTCATAAGTTCGATCCAAAGTGCAAGGTGGTTGGTGAAAACCATATCGACGAGGAGTTTGCTCCACGGTCGCGATCGTCGTCCCACGTCGACAGCGTACGACGCGGCCAGACGCCTTCGCCGAGCAGAGACGAAGTAGAGCCTGTCAATGTGGAACAGTGGCAGAGGGAGATACAGCGCAACTTCGAGGAGTTCAAGGAGCACAAGAGGGACTTCAGTGAGGGTATTGATACCAAGATGGCGGATGCTGAAGCTTGGAGTGAGTCGGAGCTGATCCTGCCAGAGTAGAAGCCGCCGTGGTGGGTATGAGGGTACGACTTGGGACACAACTAGACTAATTGGTCTCTGTGCTTCGCAATGCGAGTTTTGTTGTTGGCTGAGGCATTCTCATGTATAGTTCCGCAGGATTTGCAATTACGTGTGGGAGGCACGAAAGCACGCCCTTCTACATCTTGTGCAAGTCTTAGCTCGCCAACCTTCAAACCAACACTGCAATTCTAACAGATCTGCTTAGAAATGCAACAGTCTGAATGTTCACGACGCACCAGATTACATGCTGTTTAGCACACCTTGAACACAACATTGACCTATCGTAGCAAACACAAACCCGTGGGACAGCGATTCTACGACGCTTGAGCGTGTGCATGTGCCTACCAAGCTCAAAGACTGCTCATAGCTGTGACAATGACCTCTTCCCACCAGACTCTCGTCGACATCGGCACTCACTTGTACACTCACGGATCGAAGCCCACCAGCATCTTGGACCCTGTGGTACTATTCGTGCAAGGCGTGGGGTGCTCGAGCTTAGGCTGGACAGCCTTAATTCGACGACTTCCTTCGACCCTACGCAGCTATACCTACGATCGCTCCGGTTTCACAAACTCCGAGCACTCGCCGCTGCCACCGACTGCTGAGAATGCGGCACTGGAGCTCTCTTTCCTGATCGAGAAGGCTCATATCTCAAATCCTCTGATTCTGGTGGGACATTCCTGGGCCGGCGTCATCATTCATGAATTCATCGCTCGAGGAGTCAGCGATGTGCAGCGCATCGCGGGAGTCGTATTCGTCGATGCCAACCATGAGACTGCACCGCTGGACCTGGATGTCAACGATCCGGTTCTCCGGCAGGTCTTCAGCGGGATTGTCTTTTACACTGCTGTAGGCCAGAACGAAGAGCATAAGATGGAGAACCGAGACTGGGATGCATTCCGAGCTGATGAGTCGACGGACTAGTGGCGGGCCATCGCGGCGAAAGAAGACGACGAGTATGCGTCTAGCTATCCGAGGCTGAAAGAGAAGGGTTTGAGCGAGAAGATGCCGCTACTGCAAGGCAAGCCTGTGTATGTGATTGGAGGTACGCGCAGTCGGGACTGGAAAAGGATGTACAGAGCAGCGGTGGTAAAAGGGAATGGAACGCCGGAGCAGAGGAGGCATGTCGAAGAGATGATCCGCACGGCAGACGAGAAGAATGAGTTCCTGATGAGGGAATTGACCAAGGTCTCGACCAGGAGCAGGCTCGTCTTTGCTTGTGAGAGTGGCCATACCGTGCAGCTGACGCAGCCTGAGATCGTTGTCGAGGGGGTAAGATGGGTGTTGGAGAACACGGAGGTGTAGCTTGTGACGATGCACAGCCACGCTTCACGCCACAGTGTTTTCGTCATGCAGAACGCGGCTGCCTGGGTAGGTATTTAGCATGTGAATAACCGCGCTTTCAAACCACAACGTCTTTGCTACAAACAAACAAACATCCAAGCGTCCAAGAATCCCAGATAATAACTAGGACAACCCGCACCCAAGAAGCAACTCCCATTCAGAATCGACGTCTGGCTAGGCTCTCAAGAATAGCAAACTCAAAGTCAAACCGCCAAGCAGCCGACTCCTCAGACGCCGAAATGATCTCAACCATACTCCTGGTGATCATCACGATTCTCCGTATGCCGCAAGCTAGAACGCAATCCATATGCCATCAGAACTAACAAATGATTCAGTTCCTCCCATTGGAGTATACCTCGTGGCCGGCTGCGGCGCAGACCTGCTCATCAACATCTGTCTCACACTCCTCGGATACTTCCCTGGCCACATTCACGCTTTCTACATCGAGTACGTCTACTACAAGCGCAAGGAGGAAGCGCAGCAGGGTATCATCGCCGACGGTCCGGCTCCTGGCGTGTACTCGGATAATGTCCAGACGGGAGGGCAGAGCTACGGCACCTTGGGACGAGTCTGAATGAGCATTGGGTGCGCTATGGGAAATGACAGGCAATTCTTCACGATGTAGATATGCAGGCTGTCTCTGGATTTCAGGAAAGCTGCATGGCCTTCGGAGACGTCCGGTGCTCGTTCCTTAGGTGAGGGCGTACTTTCCAGGCGTTCCGCTCGACGGCCGGCATTGCGACCGAGCAAGGAGATGTGGCCATCTTTCGTGATCAATGCTGTGCTTCCACAATCTTGAAAGTATATTCAACTTAGCTTCAACAAAATGAGGCTCGCAACTTTCACATGAAATGACGTAACGTTGCTTTTGTTTTCGAGCCAAGACTTCAGAGTGAATCTAGGATCGCGACTTGCTGCTCTTACGAATATCCTGTCAGTCGCAACAAAGTCTGTGCGCAGCATGGCTCAACCATCATCAGCAGCTCGACCCAAACGAGCCGGCGAAGACTTCGCCCGCAGCCATGACAACACGTCCAAGAAGCCTCGCTTCGACTACCGCAACCCAAGCACACTCGCAGCCGATGCGCCGGAAGATGACCTGATCCTCGATGCCGACGTAATTGGCAAATCAGGAACGCAAACAAAACGCAATGCGGTCAACATCGATGGCTACGAATCCGACTCCGATAATGACAATTTCAATGCGCGAGCGGCGGAACGTGAGCGGAGGAAGCAGGGCGAAGCGAAAAGTAAAGACGAGGAGGACGACGACATGTTTGCGGATTTGGAGGAGGATATGCAAGGTACTGCGGATGGTGATGGTGACGAGGATGAAAGCCGGAGGAAGAAGAAGGATGTCCGATTTTTGGACCAAGACGAGATTGAGGGACAAGTGATGAATAGCACGTCTGGAGGAAAAGTCGAGGTAGATTTGTCTATGGGTACGAAGGGAAAGCAGAAGGCTGCAGAAGAGGACGACTCCGAGTCTTCGGGAGGAGAGGAAGAGCGTGATCGGCTACCGGACGAGATTGAGGAGGAGGATGCGGCGGAGCTGGGAGCTGGTGGAAAGAAGAAGCACGCGCCAAGGTTAGATGCGTTCAATCTGAAGGGAGAAGAAGAAGAGGGCAAATATGACGAGTCTGGCAATTTCGTGCGAAAAGCTATGGACCCGGACTCGATCAATGATAATTGGCTGGATGGGTTGAGCAAGAAGGACATGAAGAAGGCGAAAGAAGCACAGGAGAAGAGGGAGGAGGATCGGAGACGGAAAGCTATCGAGGATGATGCTGTATTGACGAGTGACATTCTGTCCACTTTGATCTCGCATCTGGACACAGGCGAGACACCGTTAGAAGCACTACAGCGGTTGAATAAGGGCAAGCCCAAGGAAACCAAAGTCCCTAAGTGGAAGAAGAAGAAGCAACGGAAAGATGCGATGGACATTGACGATGCACCGGTCACTGGCGACAGTCAGCCGGATCCCGCCGAGGAGGCACGAAGAAAGCTCGTAGAGAGCATCACCGGAGCGGCAGATGCTTTGTACTCTCGAGGCCAACTCGAGATATACGAAGCTGAACGCGAAGTGCTTATGCGACAATATCGCCGCGAGACCGGGGACGATTGGCGCGCTCCTGCTAATACGAACGGATCCTCGGACGACACAAGTACGTGGGAGTATAGGTGGAGTGATGGCAGAGATGGCGGCACGATCAACGGACCGTATGACGGGCCAACTATGAGTGCTTGGAATGATGCCGGATACTTCGGTGAAGGAGTGGAGTTTCGAAAAGTCGGAGAATCGGAGTGGAATTCAGTCCTCAGCGTTGGCTACACATGAGCAGCTTATACTTGTCGAAGGTATATACAAAGGATCAAAGACAAAATGACCGTCCTGCATCTGGACAGTCCACCGAGCGAGAGGCCGAGCAAGTGCATCCGAAGCTCATCGCCATGCACGAGTGTACACTATCGTCATCGCATTCTCTTTGCGCCTCATCACATCTGGAACAGCAGTCCTGCAGCGCAAGCCCACGTCACATGATGGCGAACTCATGCGCGGGCGGCCCGCAAAGAGGTAAGGTAGATTATCTGAATCGTTCCGACTCGTCGGTTATCAGGGTGTGTGTGTGAGTGGAGAAGTCAGAAGCAAAACTTGTCCTTCTGACCAAGTACAGGAACATTTTCGTGGGCTTTGTTCTCATGCAGGGCGGGAACGTCGATTCTCGGACGAGGCCGAGACAGACCCTCGTTGACAGGCTGTCGAAGCATCTCGCCGTTGTGCCACATGATCCGGCACAGCGGTACTATGCTCCGAGTGGAAAAGAAAGAACGCGGCACAAGAAAGAAGCATCACACTCTGATTCCTTTCGTTTGTGCTCTTCGCTTTGATGCCTGATCATCGCACAGGGTGTCGATGCGGTGCATGAACTGCAGTACAACGACATGAGGCTTCCACAACTTCTACGCCGTTTCTCAGGATGTAACGAGGAGCTTCAGCCGGGTGCATGATGCATATGCAGCAAACACCGGAAGTCGTCTCCAAGTCTCGCGTTCGCTATTGAGTCGTTCGAGTGCAGACCTAAGCACACTGGACGGCTTGGATGGTCGGTTCGCCAGTAATGAAGTCGTTTGAGATGAGATCAAAGAGCCGATGACAGAATCTCCCTAGCAAACCTTGACGTCCCAGTGCCGTGGATGGCGGCGGGCCGAGCACGTGCGAAGTGATGATCCATCGTCCGCCGAATCTTCCAAGGTTGTTGAAATGCCGGACGTGCCAGAAGTCGAGGATGTCTTTGGTTATTGGTGCTCGCTGCGCCTGCTGCGGTGCATTTCCAGTTTCCTCTTGATCATGCATGCGACCGAGAGTAGTGGCTGCAGCATATGTGCAAAGTGTGGATGAAAAAGCTGAGGCGACAATTGGACGTGTTCCAGCACCGCCATCTGCTGGAAATCCTCTCCTTTTGCACTACAGTTGCATTGTTCATCTCCCGACTCGAAGATGCTGGCCTAGCTCTACTTTCCGTCGCTGCCATGCATGTATCCCTTCCTCTAGTCCACCAACCATCCTGGTTTCCTGCGGCAGAGCCTCCAAGATTCCATGACCTAGTAAGTCGCAGCTTTTGGTGGCGACCACTTCTCGATGCTTGCGCCGGTCTGATTGTAGTCAGGCATTCACAGCGCCGTCTTGCGAGCTCGAATATGGACGGTCGCGGTGGCTGACCTGCGTATGCGCATAAGACGGGAAGCGAGCAGGTCCGCGTCAACATCGGAGAGAATTGAACCACTCCTTGTCAAGTGTAGATCTGAATTGCACCGTCGTCATGATGGTTGTCGCGGGGCATGGTCTTCCGTCCCCGGACAAGGCCAAATTGCTTGCCTTGAACCATGATGAATATGAATGAGGTCAGTCAGAAGCGAGATCGATGCCACCGACGACGACGCAGGAGGAGCCCTACTTCACGGCAGCTCTGATGTGCACTCCACGCAGTAGGAAGCCGTCCGCATCGCAAGAGGCTGCATCGGGCAATGCGCAATAGTTCTAATGCTCCAAGAGCCCCTATTGCGAAAATTGGTTCATGCTCCATAGGTAATTTGGTCTTGCTCGTCTTCCATGCAGGGTTCTCTGTTCATCAGGAGACGTGTGACGCTGTTCCTCTCCCAGAGCGCAACTTTGGCCTCTCCTGGCGTGCTCCATTTGGCCTACTGTACGCAGAAAACCCTGCATCGAATGTGTGTATGTACTTGCATATGTGCGTGATGCTCTTCCTCTCTCCTCCTCAATCGTCTCCCACCAGCGAATCCTGCGTTTCTCTCTCCCGCTGTACTGGATTGTACCCCAGTCTGTGACAGATTCCGGTCCCGTCTCTCGACTTTGTCACCCTCACACAACATCATCGTCGACCTCCACCACTTCACGCCAAACAACCCACTCCCTGTCAATCCTCCACCCCCGACTAGCCTGTGGAGCGTTACGAATTTTTTCCATCCGACGCTTCCTTGCGCTGCCACTGCTGCACCGGCGCCTTAGCAACAGACCGCTCGTTGCGTTGCATCCAACTCCCGGTCATTTGGTTGCAACGGCCAGCATCTATACCCTACCGAGCCTTCACGCGAAATCACGGGAATTTGGTCTCCTAACATTTCTCCACCCAGGCTACTGCACCTACACCACCGCTCCGCCGACCATCTCTATCGCCCGCGAGCTCTTCCCCGCCGTCGCCATACACTGATCCGCTAATTGTTGCGCTACACTTGGCTTGGCGTCAGTGCGAACAACGGGCCCATCACCCAGCCCACGAAGGCTTTTCTCCGGTTCGCAACTCCGGCCCAGCCGCGTCTGCGGTCATGAACAACCACAACTATAACGACATGTATTACGACAATAACGCCAGCCGCTCGCCGACCTCGCAGCGCCAACAGTCCCTTCATCGCCAGTCCTCGCGACAGCAATTCGAGCCTGCGTACGGCCAGCTACCGTCCGGCCTATACACGGCCGAAGACCACGCCGCGAGCTACAACGGCAACAGGTTCACCGATATGAGGAATGCTACTGTCAGTGGCTATGCCAATGGGTATGACATGGGTGGACAATCGTGGAACGCCGGCGCCTTTGGTCAGAACAACACCTTGAATGGACTGAGCAATGGAGGCAGTATGAGGAAACCACCCTCTCGAGCAGGTCGAGCTGGTCTGCCAACTGTGAGTCGCGAGAGGTTTTCCTTGGAGAAGTCTACGTCGACGGTACTGACACCTCCACAGGGATGGATGGAGCAAGCTCCACCAATGCCGCTGAATCCATACGCCGGTGGGTACGGCCGACACGACATGAGCTCAGAGCCAGACGAAGACCTCATCCCGACCGCAATCGTGATCAAGAACATTCCATTCGCCATAAAGAAAGAGCAGCTTGTGGGTATCATGACCGAGATGGGCCTGCCATTACCGTACGCGTTTAACTACCACTTCGATAATGGCGTGTTCCGTGGTCTCGCTTTTGCCAATTTCACGAACCCGGACGAGACCGCTGCAGTGATCGACTCGATGAACCATTTCGAACTCAACGGAAGAAAACTACGAGTGGAATACAAGAAGATGCTGCCCGCGCAAGAGCGTGAGAGGATTGAGAGGGAGAAGAGAGAGCGACGAGGACAACTTGAGGAGCAGCACCGGCCGATACCTGCTCACGCACTGCAGACACAGCCCTCGGTATCATCGCTGTCATCTCGCGTCTTGGCGGGTTCGCCGTCTCCAGTCTCGGCACGCAACCCTCACATGGGAGGTTCATTTCCTCCAGCTGATGCCGGTGTCGAAGTCGACCTCAACGACCCACAAGCTCTGCAGCACTATTCGAAGCTGCTGCTTTTCAAGGAGGATCCGTCGCGTGATTTGCTCGTGTTCGCTCCGTCGCTCTCACCTCCCGAGAGGAGGATTGTGCACACGCTCGCACACCACATGGGTCTTGGCCACATGTCCAAGGGCGAGTCAGATCATAGAGCGGTCCACGTGTACAAGGAGAGTCGTCGCCTCAGCCCGCCTATGCCTACTTTCCCTCACCTTCAGGCCGACAACCGCCGCGCTTTGAATCGCGCCGCGACCACCGACTTCAGCGATGTGCGCGCCAATGAGCAGTACTACGCCGGGACGAACTTGCGTCATCAAGCTTCTGGATATCTTGGCGGCTACAATGACGGAGCAGGCGGCCTCGCCGCTGCCAGTAATCTTCGATCTGCCAAGTCATTCGCAGATCTGAGATCTTACACTCCCTCACCAGTTCCGTCTACTGCGAGCTTCCCGGCTGCACTGAGCCACAATGTTGCGCGTCTCCAAGAGTTCGGCAGAGAGAACGCTCAGTCGACCACGCCAACACTGATGACTCCCGCGAATGGTATTGGCGAGCGTAACGACCCCTCGACCAACATCATCAATGGCCTTGGCAACATGTCGCTCAACCCAGGCTTCGCCGGCAGCCCACGCGGTCTCCGCGGCTTCCCATCGTGGGATCGCGAGACTCCAGGCGCCATTGGTAGCAACAGATCTTTCAGCACCAACTTTGAAGACCGCTCTCAACCCCGCCAGGGCGGACCTGAGCGTCAGCCTCGCGGTCCACTCCCGGAGCGCGGCGCCGGATTCCCGCGCCGCCAAAACGGGCACACCAACCGCAACAGCGATGAATTGTCCCAGCGAAGCAGCGCCGCCGAGATCACTGTTGAGCACTAGGAGCCCTCGCAACTGCTCTCGTCCTACAGCTCTCGTCGGCAACTGCACGAACGATACCAAAGACATCCTCACGCTTTGAAGCATGACTTTTACGATACCGTTTGACAACGAAGCATTAATTAGCATCCCACCATAAATATTCTGTCGAGCGGGACGCGAGTGTCAATCTCTCTGTCTTTGACGAGATGGCGCCCGCTAATCCGCTTGACAACGAAACTGATGATCGGACGACCCATACGACGAAAAGAAAGAGTAGAGAAGAACCTACTGGAGCTCACTGCCCACCATGACCGACGCGAGAATCGACCGACATCCTCAATGTATCAAACAACACCCACGAATGAAGAGTAAGAGTTGGGCATCTCGACCGATGGCCCGCCGATGATCACGCTTGCACGCATGCATGCCTTGCGTCGCCGCAATCACGTTTGACGAAGTGCGTTTTTGCATGAACCTCACACAACACCCAATATTACGGAGGAAGGAAGGGAAGCAGACACCGAGACTGATCGTCCGGACCGATTCTCTATCCCTTGCTCTCCACCTGCAATGGTGGCTAATAAATTGACCACCGGTTGACACTTTTGTTTTTGCTTTTGCTTTATCTTGTATGTTTAACTATCTGCTGTCATGCGTGCCTGTTCAAAGGGCATCTTTGGACGGAGTATGTCGGCGTTTGCTGGCTTGAGGATTTGTCTACCTGTTTCCACGCGGCAAGGAAGACGCGCGAGAGAGCACGCACACGAGAATTGGACAGCACCGAATGAAGGATGAAAGAATGACAATGTTTCACGCAGTCATCGCTGAGGACATTCGTGAATGACTCTCGTTTGCTTGCCCACTGGCAGGCGCTCAGTGCTGCGTTTCGTTCGCTTCATGTCTTGAAGATGATTTATGCTCCCCTTTTGTTGGCTTGACGAGTAAGTTGTACTCGAGGATGTCTCGACATGCTAAATCAGAACTAGACACTTGTTTGTTCCTGCTTGCGTGCGCCGATCTGCTCTCGCGGCCTGGTCCACAACGACATTCTATCGAGTTGTAGTGCTGGGGACATGGATATCTCAAAATTTGGGCCCACAAGTGGTATGAAGAGCTCCCATCGGTTGCTTCATTCCCCGAAAGCCGTGGCAGATTGGCTCCCACTCGCGTATGAGAGAGCAGTGCTTTCATACATCCTTTTCTCAAAAGTGATACAGCATATCTACAAGCTGAATCTCGTCCGGACCTTCTCATCATGTGCCTTCCACTCCCACTCCTGCCCACTTGCCCGTTGAATACCCTTATCCACTCTCCTCAGCTTCATCGTAAACCTCGGCCCCAACTCCTGTAATCCGGCACGAATGTCCTCCACGCCTTTCATCAACTTCCCGTCTGTACCCTGTATGCTCTTCTCCGTGCCTTTCTTGTCCCGAAACACGTATCGATGCCGCCGCATGAATATGTAATCTCTTTGGTTGTGTAGCGTCACGACTTGTCGGCCTTGAATTTCTGGATGTGGCGGGAAAAGAGACTTGAAGAGATGAGCGGTGACGACTCCGAGAGGGGTGCGGAAGCCGTTGAGGATGAGTTCGGGGTAGTGATTTGTGGGATTTCCGTGACCTGGTATCCGCGCGCCCGGGATCCAGTTGGAGATGCTGAAGTGGAACATGGGACCTGCGGGGAGGTGCACGATGTCGATGCCCTTGGGCTTTTTGAGGTCCTCGTTGAGGATTACGAGGTGGGTGTAGCCGGCGTCTTCGGAGGAGGCGTAGGCTGCGATTTCTCGGACGGAGTATTTGTAGCTATGGAAGTGGGCAGTTCGGCGGATGTAGTTCGAGTTTGGGAAGAGTTGTGTGAGGAGCTCGGCTTCGTTGTGGAGGGTGGAATTGATTGATGTGGTTATGAGGACTTTTGGTTCTCGTTCGACGTCTTGGAATAGGGACGGAAACTTTGCTTTTAGAGCTTCGGGACGGACTGTGAGGTCTGTTGCGGCGGTCGCGGCGGAAGGTGCTTCGCTGGGGGCTCGAGCACGAGACTGGACCAGCTCGTTGTCCTCGTCTCCGTCCTCGTCTTCCTTCTCTTCTTCCGAGTCCGTATCAAGCATGCTGTCTCTATCGCCCTCCTCGTCCGCCGCTGCATCCTCTACCTCGGCAGGCTCAGCAACATCCTCGACCTCATCATCCACCGCATCGCCTGCAACACTCTCCAGCTTTCTTCGCTTCGGGTCCAGGATGTTGACACTGAGTCCTAACCGCGCATCGCCCTCGTCGCCAGAGTCCACCTCATCCCAAACTCGTTTGTTGTCAATCGTCGCAGGCACAAATTTTGCTAATCGTTCCTCTCTCAATCCCGGGTTCTTGTCCTCATGTCTTCTCCGGCGCATTCGATCGTCGCGCTTGACATTTTCCTTCTCTTTCTTGAGCTTAAGCTGGTGGGATTTTCGCTTCAACTTGTTTCCGATCTTGAGGGGATTCCGGTGCGCCATGATTGCTGTATGTATGTCGATGTGAGGCAACGAGTCGAGGAAGTCCGAAACTTTCTAGATCGTCTCCGACTCTCTGTCGATCTCGAACTTTTTACCCTTGCCAAGAGGCCGATGCATTGGGGAAAGCTGTTTCATCTCACGACACAATCGCAAAATCTAACGAGTAGAACACTCACATCTCTCCATCCTCTGCGCGGAATATCGACTGCACTCAAAGGAAGAAGAGTATCCGGACCACCGCGCCTCCGCTTCACTACAACCGCTCCTCGACGGCGATATCAGAACACCTTGACTCATTCCACATTGTTGAATGCCATCAGGAATAAGAGTCACGAGTATTCAGAATCTTACCAGCTTCTGCAAGCTCCACTATCGAAGGGCGACAGAAACATCCTACCAGAGCCGCAACTTCACCTCTTCCGCTGTTCGCCATAAGTTCCAGGTCCCAATTCGCACGAAGAGTAAAGGCACAGCTTCCACCATGGCGACCGACTACAAGACATTGGCTGGTCAGGAGTTTGATCGCGGCGCATTTGAATCTCTTCTCCGCCGCAAGGTCTTCCTATGGCAGTCTTTCGAACCATATGGCGCCACCAAAGGACTCTTCGATTATGGCCCGCCGCTTGAGACATTGGAGTCAGAGGTTATCAGCATCTGGCGAGACCACTTCATTCGATCCGAGAAGATGATGGCGCTGAAGTGCTCCATGTTGACGCCATACCAAGTTCTCAAGACATCCGGCCACGTTGATAAATTTGCCGACTTCATGTGCAAGGACCCGAAGACTGGCGAGATTCTCCGCACAGATCATTTGATCAAGGATGTCATTGAGACGAGGTTGAAGGGCGATCGCGAAGCTCGCGGCGAGAACGTCAGCGACGAGCCAGAAGACCCAAAGAAGAAGAAGAAGGCTTCCAAGGTCGCGAAGACGGCTGTTAAGCTGGACGAGAGCGTGAAGAAGGAGTACGAGCACCTTCTTGCCACCCTCGACGACTGCACTGGTGAGGATATGGGAGCTCTTATCAAGAAGCACGATATTCGAAACCCAATCTCTGGCAACGAGGTCGAGCCACCTGTTTCCGTCAACCTGATGTTCCAGACTCAAATTGGCGCTTCCGGAAAGGAGCCTGCTTTCCTCCGACCAGAGACCGCCCAGGGCCAATTCCTCTCGTTCCAAAAGCTCCTCGAGTACAGCGACGGACAATTGCCATTCGCCTCCGCCTCCATCGGCTACTCATTCCGCAACGAGCTCTCCCCACGCTCCGGTCTGCTGCGAGTACGTGAATTCCTCATGGCCGAAATTGAGCACTTCGTCGACCCTCAGAGCGGCAAGGAGCATCCTAAGTTCCACACTGTTAAGGATGTCAAGCTCCCACTTCTGTCTCGTGACGTTCAGCAGGCCGGAGGCTCTACACCAGTCAACGTGGCGATCGGCGAGGCGGTGTCAACCAAACTTGTGGACAACGAGACTCTTGGCTTCTTCATCGTCCGCATCCACCAGTTCATGCAGAAGATCGGCATCGACATGGGCAAGCTGCGCTTCAGACAGCACATGGCGAATGAGATGGCCCATTACGCTGCCGACTGTTGGGATTGTGAGCTGCTTACCTCCTACGGCTGGGTGGAGTGCGTTGGATGTGCTGACCGCAGCGCGTACGATCTGAGTGTGCACATGAAGGCTACCGGGGTACCTCTTCAAGTCCGCGAGCCATTGAAGGAGCCCAAGCGGGTTGAGGAGTTTGTAGCGCAACTAGACAAGAAGAAGTCTGGACCAAAGTTCAAGAAGGACGCTGGAAAGGTGCAAGCTGCTCTTGACGCCCTGACACAAGACGTCAAGGAGAAGCTCAGCATCAGCATGCAGCAAGACGGCAAGGTTGAGATTGAAGTACCTGACATGGGCAAGGTCGATCTGGAGAAGGACATTGTTACGATTCAGAAGGAAGTCCGCACAGAGACGATGAGGGAGTACATTCCCAATGTTATCGAACCTTCATTCGGTATTGGTCGCATTCTATACAGCTTGATGGAGCACGTCTACTGGACGAGAGAGGGCGATGCCGCTCGATCGGTAGGCCACCACTGACCCATCTAGAAGTCTGAACACATTGCTGACATCTCCCCAGGTCATGTCCTTCAAGCCGACCGTGGCACCCGTCAAAGTCCTCGTCGTCCCACTTCAAAAGGATGTGCGCTTCGCCGATCTCTTGCAAACACTCGAGCACCGTCTCGATGACGACCAGCTCTCCTTCAAGGTCGACCAGTCCGGCGTCAGCATCGGCAAGCGCTACTCCCGCAACGACGAGCTCGGAATCCCCTTTGGCATCACGATCGACTACCAGAGTCTGGAAGACAACACTTTCACGCTCCGCGATCGTGATACGTGCAAGCAGGTTCGTGCTGGTCTCGATCAGATCCTCGAGGCTGTGAGCAAGATGGTCAAGGGTAAGGAGGCGTGGAGCGAGGTGCAGAAGCGTCTGCCGGCATTCGAGGGCAAGGAGGAGGAGAAGGAGTAGATTCTGCGATGAAGTGATGATTCCGCTTGAGTCGGCAGCGGCGCCTGAACCGACCTCGATGGGTTTCGTGATTGGCCGATCGGCACGTGTGAATGACATGTTCTCAGCTGCATTCTGCAGACGTCTGGGCATCGATGCCGTCAGGTCCGTCGAGATCAAACGACGGTAGCGAGCACACGGGACATCTGTTCAGTTCTATAGATGCGGTGTAGATAGCCTTAGCGGAGACAACGCATCGGAACGGAGTTGCCGACGGCTCGCGCTGTTCATGCAGGCTTTCCGCCAGCTCATCGCTCTCTTCCGATCCCGCCGGCCCCAGTCGAGCAGGGTCGAGTTATTTGCGTTCGCTGCAAAGAGTCTTACTTGAAGATTGAGGCTACGAACTGACTAGATCATGGCCATGGGGTTGAGCATCGAAAGCTGTCGTATGCTTGCGAGATTGGGCAAAGTGCATGCAATACAATCGTCAGTATTTAACGAGGCAGGTACGTACCTCCATGTGAGTATGTGGGAAGCGTGGGATCTGGACTGCATGGCGTAGACTCCCAGATCATGACCGACGGGACATACGTATTCGCTTGTTGCATGCCCGTCTAGTATGCTCATGCCTACCTACCCACTCGCATCTATCCCTTTCATCATTTCCTTCGTTCTGTTCCAGTCGTTCAATATTCATTCTCAACATCTTTGTCGATACCGACACCGGGCGCACCGGCCCATCCCGACCGTTGCGCTGACTACTCCGTCCAATCCTCAAAGTCCGCCGATTGTCCGCACCGGTTCGACTACTCACGTATCATTGGCCAACGAGAGCCTTGCCAGATCCAAGAAACGTAATTCGTCGACGGCCATCGCAGTGGTAAGTCGAGTGTTCCCCGGGAGAAAAGACGCCTTTGTTTGTTGATGAATTGTCGTCACATCCAAAGCACGCCCGTCATCATGTCTTGCCGCTGTCCCTGTGTCGGTCCGCGCGGGAACAAGCAACATGAGACGGCGACGCGTTGATCGAGCGTTCGACTGCTATCGATATTATCCAGGCTGACAACGATTCAACAGTATAGGGACATAGTTCTACGCATACCAGACAATCGCATAGCATCTCCAAGACTGTCGCCATATTTTCACGACGCCTCGGACTGCCGTCACCGCTTCTTCGAACGCGCGCGACTACTCACCGACTCGTCCTCTCAACCCCGCGCGCGCATTGAGGCTCTTCTGTCAATCGCATTGAAGCTTCATCCTTGAGCGCATTGCTGTCGCACAGATCACATCACAATGCAAGCGCCGTACGGCATTCCACCGCCCGGTCCACCGGCGGCTGCTGCGCCGAAGAAGTACGATGGGAAAAATGGCGCGCCGCTGTATGATCACAATCATGGAGGACATTATGGTGCCAGCGCAGGCATTGCGGCTGCTGGACACGCGCCGCCGCCGGAGACATTCACAGGACATTGGGCCAATGTGCGTAGCGAGTGATGCTTTGCAGAAATGGAACATGCGCTGACAATGCGATCACAGGTATCGCAAGGGCTGAACGGACAGTACAGAGACATCCTCAACACCTACTGGCAGAATCAAGTGACAAAGCTGGAGACGGAGGAACACGACTACAAGCTCCATCAACTACCTCTCGCGCGGATAAAGAAGGTCATGAAAGCCGACCCGGAAGTCAAGATGATCAGCGCGGAAGCTCCAATCCTGTTCGCCAAGGGCTGCGACATCTTCATCACAGAACTGACCATGCGCGCGTGGATTCACGCAGAGGAGAACAAGCGAAGGACTCTTCAACGGAGCGACATCGCGTCGGCGCTCGCGAAAAGCGACATGTTTGACTTTCTCATCGATATCGTCCCTCGCGAAGATGCGACGCCTCAGCACAAGCGACGACCGGAGTACGCACCACAAGGCACATATACGCTTCCAGACCCGTCGCAAGGCGCGCCAGCAGAGGGCGGAGGGATGCAGGCCCAGCCACAGATGCCTCAGGACTTTGGCGGTGTTGATCCTCAACACATGCCGTCGCAGGCTCAATATCAGCAGCAGATGGGTGCCTATCCGCCACCGCAGGCGCAGCAACAGTATGGACAACAGCAAATGTTCGATCCCAACATGTACGCGACGCAGCCTCCGGGATATCCGATGCAACAGATGCAAGGAATGCCACAGCAGCCAGTGAGTTCGTTCGAACTGTGAGTGTCCTGGAATCTAGACTAACTATCATAGATGTACCAACCGCCTCCACCACAACAACAACACGCACAAATGACACAGCAGTACCGACCCGAACAGCAGCAAAGCGGCGTCGAAGACCAAGACGCAGACGGCGAGCAAGACTTCGGGGCCAATGGTTAATCGCCAGCGGCGAAGAGAAAACGCGGTCGTGGTCGCGGTGGAAATGCGCGCCGTGGACGCAAGCCAAAGTCGAAGGAGGAGGCGCCTTATTATCTCAATGGCAGAAAAGACTCGGCTGTGCGTGTGATCGCGGGGGAGGCTTCTGCTGCGCTGAGTGTCGAGGATGAGTGATTATTCTCTATTGCGTCGAAGCAGAGAAGCTTCGGCCCCAAATTATGATACCGAGTGCGATACGAATTGTTGATATAGGTGAACAGAACGAACTCTGCTACAGCTTTGCAGTCGATTCCGCTTCCCTCATGCATTCAGAGAAGCTCCAAAAAAATCCGCTCCTCCGTCCGTCGCGAGCATCAGATGTCGAGCATATTGAGATTGAGTCGATGGTCGAGACACGTCCGCCTAACTAATGCAGTGGCCACCACTGCAAAACAGACCTCCGCAGCAGGAACCGCAGACTTCTGCGGGATCTCCACCACAGCAGACTTTCCGAAATCACGCCGTCAGCATTGTTGCGTTGCGATTGCCCAATGATTTCTGGCGTGCTTGTTTACATCCACGGGGTACGCATTGAGCGGAGACCTGGCTGGTGAACACCGCAGCCGCCATGAGGTAGAGGAGGTTGATGGAGAGCTTCATGTTCGAGGGTTGAGGATCGAGGTATGGATGATGTTGACGAGGGAGATGTTGTTACTCGATTGGCGACGCTGAGCTCGGTTCCGATGTGCTGTTGGAAAAGAGGAGAGGTATGGGAGAAGGGAGGACCGGAAATGTCTTCTTATAACAAGACAAATCGTCCGCACATGCCGCCGTTCATGCAAGTACGGAGACTATTTGCCTTGGCTAGAAGGACATTCATGGCCGGCCATATGCGAACCGCAAGTCTAGCGAGGAAGACACCGCGCTTGGCTCTCTGAAGTCCGCCGAGATCCACCGCTCTGCTTGCGAGATGATAGCGTCCGAACAACCGAGAAGAAAATGAGACTTGCAGCAAGCCCAAGCGTCTTGGACCTTCCATCGCCCTCCCGTTGCGATTCCGAACGCCAAGGATATCGAAGATGTCGGGAAGCGTCGGCGCGTCGATTGTCGAAGCATGTCTGCCTAAGAGCCGCAGTGGCATCCACTGCCGAATAGGCCGTCGCAGCAATCACCGCAGCCTGGATCTGGGTTTCCGCCACAGCAGACTTTGACGCGCCGTCAGCTTTGGATTGTTGCGACTGCCAAAAATGTCCGATATGCTTACATCCACGTCGTTGGCATTGAGCGGAGGCCTGACCGGCGAGAGGCGTAGCCAAAAGGCAGAGGATTTCGATGGAGAGCTACATTTCTTAGTGAATGTTGACGATTGATAATGTTTTCGGTTGTGAGTATCGGATTGACGCGAGATGTCGATACTGATCTTGATGTTGGGTTTCAAGAAGTGGAGCACGGGAGCAGGATACTTATCCCTCTAAATGCTCAGCCGTCTGCACTACGATAGTGAACGATGGCGTTCATGCAAGTACCGGGATTGACCGCGTGGTTACAAAGGCTTCACCAACGGGCAATGCCATCCTCTCTAGATGTGAAAGCCCTCATTCCGCCAGTCGAGACAGCAGACCTAGCAGGGATGACCTTGAGACATTACGCTTGAATCTCCCAAAAACCGGCGTCCGCCCAGACTCTATCGCTCTGGTCACCAGCAAATGGCTGCTCGATGCTCTCGCGGCACAAATTCGTCCGAGCTGCAGCTCAAGAAACCAGCACGAAGTCCTAACTGTTTCGCCGACTTGTCGTTATGATGCCGAGGCGTGCTCTCATGCTGTTGTCCATGTTTTGGTGATGTTGCCGGAACATGTCGGAGGAATGTGAACGTCTCCGGGAGAAATTGGAAGGCACTGCCCTGATGAGGTGGGCGAGGCCGGTGGGGGCTCTCCGCTTTGGAGACAATGACCCCACCTTGTGCTGGGCTGCGCTGCGCTGTTTCAACTACCTTACTGTTCATCTGTTCAACCGGAGACTTTCTCGTTATTACACCGTCCACTCTCACTCACCACAACTCGACTACTCCCTGTCTCGCCTCTTCCTTCGAGACATCCATTCCTCCATATACTTTAAAGCCCTCCACCCGTCCAGCACCAACTCAGTCAGCATCATGAAGGCCGGTACGTGCTCCCACAATGCCCCTCCCTCATGCCAATACCTCCGACTCGGCCGCATCACAACACAGAGGCACACATTATCTCCGCATTGAACATGCTGGCTAATTCAACCTCACTCCTACAGTCGTCGCAGGAGCATCCGGTGGTATCGGACAGCCGCTGTCCCTCCTCCTCAAGGCCTCCCCTCTCGTCGACCATCTCTCCCTCTACGATGTCGTCAACACCCTCGGTGTCACCGCCGATCTGTCCCACATCTCGTCCATTGCCACCATTGACGGCTACCTCCCAGAGAACGGCGAGGGCTTGAAGAAGGCCTTGAAGGGCGCCGACATCGTCGTCATTCCGGCCGGTATTCCCCGTGAGTACAACACACCTTGGACACATTTCAAGAGACGGACAAATGGACAGACACGGACACAAGGAGGGAAAGATAGGAGAAGTGGAAGCACAGCCACTAACGAGACAATGCATACACACAGGCAAGCCAGGCATGACCCGTGATGATCTGTTCAAGATCAACGCCGGAATCGTTCAGGGCCTCGTTCAAGGCATCGCCGAGACCTGCCCAGATGCTTTCATCTTGATCATCTCCAACCCCGTCAACAGCACCGTCCCAATCGCTGCCGAGGTCCTGAAGAAGGCCGGCAAGTTCAACCCAAAGAAGCTCTTCGGTGTCACCACCCTCGATGTCGTCCGCGCCGAGACCTTTGTCCAGTCCCTCACCGGCACCAAGGACCCAGCCAAGACCGTCATCCCAGTTGTTGGTGGCCACTCCGGCGAGACCATTGTCCCACTCTTCTCCAAGGCTGAGCCATCTGTCAGCATTCCTCAAAACAAGCTCGATGCTCTCACCAACCGTATGTCGCTCTCCTGAAAGAGCTCCGATGAGACCATTATGATACTGACAGCATCAATCTAGGCGTCCAATTCGGTGGTGACGAGGTTGTCAAGGCAAAGGACGGAGCTGGCTCAGCCACTCTCTCCATGGCCTACGCTGGGTTCCGCTTCGCCGAGAGGGTCATGGAGGCCGCCAAGGGCAAGTCCGGCGTCGTTGAGAACACTTTCGTCTACCTTCCCGGTGTCACCGGCGGTGACGAGCTTGTCAAGGAGACCGGTCTCGAGTACTTCTCCGCTCCCGTCACGCTCGGCAAGAACGGTGCCGAGTCGATCCAGAACATCGTCAAGGAGGCCAACGACTACGAGAAGAAGCTGCTCGAGAAGTGCTACGAGGGTCTCAAGGGCAACATTGAGAAGGGTATTGAGTTCGTCAAGAACCCACCTCCTCCACAAGAAAAGAAGTGAGTTTTCCCGGTCGTTCGAAGATCGAATTGTAAGATGCAGCACAAGCTCTGGTGCTAACTGCTCGCTCCAGGTAGATGATGAGCAAGGTCTCGGCTTCAGGTAGAACTACTTCGTCTGCCTCCCATGGTTTGGATATGACGATACGAGCCGATCGCTCGATAGGACGGGCGGAATACTTCGAGGAGCATAGCCCGGAATACAAAAGCCATCTTCTTGACTTTCGTTGCGTTTTCTTGTGCTTGCAGTGCCAAGGGTCGCTGGAGAATCCCAGCATTCTGAGTCCCTCAATGTCGCCGATCGGCATCCGCGAGGAGAGTATGTCCTGTAAGCTCGTCGGACGTTTTTGCATTTCAAATCGGTCCTCGTCACATCGTCATTCTTGGTTCTTCGTCATCTGAGGTGCAAAGGTCATGATTTGGAGCTCTTGGCCTTGATCTGAAATATCGCCGCGGGAATCTCCGTCGTCTCCGCCGTGATCGTAACATCCATTCCCAGGCCCTGAAGCGCACCTCGTATTATGCCGCATGGGAAGTAGAGATACTGCATCACACCGCACCAGTCAGACAAAACACACCCCAGCCAAAGAGAAGTGAAGGACACTCACCGTCTGCGCCCTCCTCAACGCATCCTCCGCCGCTTTCGGTCCCGCTCTCCGATCCACTGACATCCGACTCAGCGGCTGAAACCGATTGTCCGTCAGCACGAAGACTCCCCGGTGGTTGGTTTTCAAGTTGTCGATTTGTTTGCGAAAGATGAGGAGCCAGAGGTCTTTGCAGATGAATTTGATCGCGTCAAGGGGTGTGGTCGGGCGGGGTTTATTGATGGAAAATCTAGTGTGAGAGATGCGTGGTCAACGTTGTGGTCGTTGTATTGATCGTGACATGTCGTGTCGGCTTCCAGCTCTGCCTTCTGCTCGACTCAAAATGGCATGACTTCATCCCTCCGAACGTGTTATAGTCCGCACATAGCACCTACCGTTCAACCAGTCCCTGTCCAACTCGATATCCCAACCCATCCAGTCTCCAAAACATCGCCTCCCTCGTCTCATCGTCCAACGCACTCGGTACCTGTCCCAACGACGCCGCTCCAATACTCCCCGCCTCCTCATCCTTTCCCACGCTCGAAGTATTATCCGTCACCGTAATCACCGGCCCTGTCGCATTTTGTGTCGCGCCTGGTTTCGTGCCCGCTGCTCCTGCCCCTGCTATTGTAGACGTGGATGTAGACCCATCGTGTGCTTTGCTCCCGTTGAAAACCTTACTCCGTCGAAAGTCGTCTATGAGCGCTTGTTCGCGGGCGTGTAATTGTTCGGTGATGCGTTGTGCCAGAGGGACGAGTTCGATGAGGAGGAAGTCGAGACATGAGGCGTTGACTTTTGGGTTGGAGAGGAGGTCGTCGGTTTCGGGGTTGGGGAGGGGTTTTGTGGACATTTTGTGAAGGGCAACGAGGGCGCTCTAATTATCGGAAAGTCTGGAGGGTAAGATCCATGGGAGATCCGGAAACGAGGAGCGTGTTTGTGTGCAGGTCGGTAAATTGAGGTTCCTGGATTCAAGGTGAAGTTGAGGTGAAGCGATAGCTTGAAAGCGAGAAGCGATAGCTTGAGCCTCGCAAGAAATTGGTGGGATCGACAGACACGAGATAAATGAAGAACGATGCCTGCGCTTATGCACTCGCACATATGAAGGTTCCTGATGGTTGTGTTGCATGCTTGAGCAGCAGCGAGTGTTCGTTCAGCTACCTATACACTCATTCATGATCGTTGCTCGTAACGATGGTTCCTCTTTCTCTTCCTCGTCCCTCATCTTTTCCTCATCCTCCATGTCCACTGGCATACTGTACATTTCTTCCCGTGTCTCTCGAATCCATCAGCTGCGACCCACCTTCGAACGTGTTCCTCCGCATCATGGGCCCTCCCGGACTGAGTCTGCAGCGCTGCAGCTGTCGAGTCTTGATGTAGACGTCCCCTTGCACTGAGCATCATTTTCTCCCAGAAGAAGGACTCCTGCGCGGCCGAACGACCGTCGTCTCGCATAAGCGCTACCAAGCCTTCTTTTCTCTGGACCGAATTTTCCTTCAAGCGAAAGTATAACCGTCGACCTCGCCGCTCTTTCAGCTGGGCGCACTAGATCCAGAAGACTCTCCCCTCGGCCCGGGACCTATCCTCAAAGCCGACTCCAAATCAAGGAACTCGGCATCACCACCCTTAATAGGACTGGACCAGTCCCTGACATGGACAGAGTCCACCGGCAGCGACTGCAGTTGACCCTCCGCCTTCTGCTTCCTCGCCGCCTCCACATCGACGAATTCTCCTCTCAATCCATCGCTCAAGACACTACCCATACGCTCCATCTTGTACTGTTTCAGGCGATCCAGTGCAGTCTTGAAGTCGTCCAGGACCATGGTATCCGACAAGCATTTGAAGACGAAAGCCAGTTTCCAGAATGGATTAATGCCGTTGGGTAGGCCGGAGGTGGGAATCACGCGAGTAACGGCGAGGATATCGACGATGATGAACGCGAGACTCATGAGCATGGCGCCGAGCATGATGCCGAATCGAGGAGATACTCGGATGAGCTCTCCATAGCCGAATTCGTATCGAGATTTGATATTCCATAGGAGGTTCACGGTTGTGAAGATCCACCACGGATCGCGGAAGAGGGCTTCGTACGGGCGAGTGTAGCGGAACAGGTCGCTTTTGCCGCTGAAGTAGAGCTGAGACTGGGGTTAGATGGGTGCTTTTCTCGCGAAGTGGCGGTGAGTCTACTCACGAAGTTCGCGGTGATCTCCAAGACCCAGTATGGCTGCACCAGGATCACGGTGCCGATGTAGACCCTACTCGCTTTCTTACCCAGAAATCTGCTCCGTGTCAGCTATTGTGGATGAACAGGGTGGTGGATATTCATACGGCTTGTTCTTTATCCAAGCGATCAAGTTGTGCAAAGACCAGCTGATGTTGAGGAAGATTGCAGTCACGCTGAAACGTTCGTCAATACTCGAGTCTGTGGTCATTCGCGTGGGTCTGTCTCACCTCAAATACCAATTGTAGACAGGCGGATCTGCAAAGTCCGAGTCAGTCTTTCAACATCGGTAAACACGGAGGATGATCGCATACTGGTAAAGATAAATGTGCCATGAAAGGTACCAAACAGTAGCTGCGTTGCTCGTCAGTTCAGCCCGAATTTCAACATCGCATGCCACAACCCACCTCAATGACAATCAATTTGTGCAGCAGCGTGCGTTTTCGCATATTCGCGATCGCAACGCAAGCCATGACGATCAAACTTCCGCACATAAAACCCTGCGCCCATGCCTCAATGATGGCCCCATCCACAGTGGCTGGCTTGGAGACATCGAGGGTCATGACGGCGGCGGGATGGTGGGTGCAGTCAGGTTATGACATGCGTGAGGTTGATCTTGAGCTCGAGTCCAGATCCGAGAACTTTTGGCAGAGATGGCGGGCGAGGCTCATCGCCTCATCGGTGTGAGGCGGTCAAGTGCGAGTGCAGGGTCGCGGTAGAGATGTCGCGGTGGTCAGGAACGTGGAGCACACTGCGAATATACAGATAGTCGAACGGTTGAGTGTGCGTGCAGTCCTCGCCCTCCCGCCGTAAGTGGAAAATTATGGAGAGTGATGTAGGTGGTCCAGCCTTCCAGGGTCGGTGTGGAGTAGCAAAAGCCAGACGGAAGGAGTGGGGAAGAAGGAACGGTTCGACCTGCAAGTGGACGAACGGGCAAGAGATGAGAATTATATAAAGAAAGCTCTGTAGATGTCAGCAATATTCTTGGGTGGTGTGATGAAGGAAGGAAGGTGACCTGCTACACCAACACTCTGACACTTCACCAACACTCTGACACTTATCACTCGATACTTCCTCCCCTCCCCTTCCCCAGATGGGCGTTCTCGCCTGGTCCAGGACAGCCCTGCCATGTGTAAGGACGAGGAGGAATCGTCGTCGATCGATCCCTGGCCCACTCTCCACGCGACGAGAACTCGGCTGTTGTCCGCCTCGTGTTGCATCTTCCTGGCGGCGCAGTCTGCGACTCATACCCGCAGTAAGATGTATACTTCAGCTCTCACCGGATCGGACGAAACGCTTGGTGTCAATTCTGTCCACCAACTGATCACGCTCGATTCCCGACCCGCGCTACAAAAGCCACATCTGGACTGTTGTGACGCCGGGGGATGCTGATCTTCAATCCTTGTGGATGTCCCAAGCCCGGGCCTGTCGATGGCATTGCGCAGTCGATGATCTCCATGGGACCATGTATCCATTGATCCAATTCAATTTGGCGCTCGGATGCCGAAGCGTGCCTGGTCTATGAAACCGGTGTGCCAGTTGATCCCGGTTGCGTTTCTTGTTGGAGATTTGAAAACACCGCACACCCTGGCCGGACATTTGAGGGCTGGGTAGTTCTAGCTCTTTGAGCCGAATTTCGAGGCAACGAATGACCCCCCGCACATTAATAACAAGAGATCCCTTGTTGTGGTTCGATGATGCCGGAGCGGAGACGTGATGAGGAAAAGGTGCAGCATTGCCTCTAGATTCACGTGGAATGCTTGTCTTGACCTGCTTATCACTGATGAGGAGCTTCGGCACAGACATCGTCCGCTTTCTGCGAACGCTCCGCTGCAAATATCAATCGCACGCCGGATGAACGCCTCCCGATTCCGAACAAGGACCCTCCCCTTCCTCTCGAAACGTACTCTACGTTCTGTCCCAATGCTCAAAATTCCTCAAAATCACTTCCTCATCCTTCTTCGTGACCAGTCTGCCCACCCGACAGACTTTCTCTCCAGCGTCTTGCAATACCTTCGTCGCATCCTCCGCCAACTCCTCCTTGACAACAATCACCATTCCCAACCCGGTATTCCACGTCCGCGCAAACTCCCGGCTGCTCACATTACCCGCCTGCTTCAGCCATAGCAGAACCTTTGGCACCTCCCACGTCGAAGCGTCAACTTCCGCCGCGAGATTTTTGGGCAGCATGCGTGGGATGTTGTCTTCCAATCCTCCACCCGTAATGTGCGCCATTCCAAGCAGGAGATCTTTCTGGACAGCCGCGAGGAGGGGTTTGACGTAAATTCTCGTTGGCGTGAGGAGACTCTGACCGACCGACATTCCGCTATCCCAGGGTGCATCGTCCGTGAAGCTGAGACCTTGTCGCTCGATGACCTTGCGCACAAGAGAGAAGCCGTTGGAGTGTACGCCGTTGCTAGAAAGACCGAGGAGGACGTCGCCTTCTTTCATGGAGGCTTTGTCGGGGAGAATCTTTTGGCCGCGCTTGATGGCGCCCGTTGCGGCTCCACCGGCATCGAATTCGTTGTCTTGGTACATGCCGGGCATTTCCGCGGTTTCGCCTCCGACAAGCGCACAGCCGGCTTCCACGCATCCTCGAGCGACACCTTCGACGAAGGAAACGGCATCCGGAATGTTGAGTGTTGAGCAGGCGTAGTAGTCCATGAAAGTGAGCGGTTCGGCGCCTTGCACAACGAGGTCGTTGACGTTCATTGCTACGAGATCGATGCCGACTGTGGAGAAGTCATTCATGGCAAAGGCGATCTTGAGTTTCGTGCCGATGCCATCGATGGCTTGTATGAGGGTTGGCGCTTCTTTGTAGCCTGCGGCGGCCAAGTCGAGGGCACCACCGAAGCCGCCAATCTCGGCGTCGGCACCTGGTCGGCGGGTCGATGCTACTGCAGCTTTGATGGACTTGACGAGCTGGTTGCCGGCGTCGATGGAGACACCCGCGTCGGCGTAGGTCATGGCGGTCTTGTCTTGTGTCTTGGATGAAGAGTCGTGGGAGACCGTGAGACCGTCGTAGGCAGGTTCGAGCAGCTTCCACTGGCATGTGATATTCTCCTTCTTGAACTGCTCAACAATGTGGTTTGCGATGTCGTCGAAGTTCTGAGTTGCGAGCGCCAAAATTGTAGGACCTGCTCCAGATAGACAGATGCCGAGTAGTCCAGGATGCGACTCGGGTGTGACCGAGTGCAGAATCTCAGTCAGGCCCGGAATCAGAGTCTTGCGATATGGCTGGTGGACTTTGTCTTGCATTCCATCATAGATCATCTCCGCGTTCGGTGGGCTCTGGCCAAGTGCTGTTGTCAACAATGCCACTCTTTGAAGGTTGTAGATGACATCCGCTTTCTCGTACGTGGTAGGGAGAACACTTCGAGCTTTTGCCGTGGCGACTTCAAAGTCTGGAATGATGGCAATGCACCTGATCTCCTTGGCCCATGGGAAACGAATGTGCTTTCCGATATTGAGCGGTGGGATTGGTGGTTGCAGACCTGTGTCCTCTCCACCCTGCGGCGCGGGGAGAACTTCGGCGAGGGGGATCTCCTTGCGCTTCATGTCCTCTGGGTTCAGCTCCTTGAGATAGCTTCCAACGAAGCCGCCATAGAGAGCCGCTGCAACATTGTCGGGATGGCGTTCGATCATGAGGCAGAAGTCCAAAATGCGGTCTTTGGAAAGTCCTAGCTTGCCAGCTTCACTTCCAAGCGCAACACCAGCAACGACTGCCGCACCAGAAGAGCCGAGACCTCTGCCCAGAGGGATGGGGTTGATGATGTGCACATGCGTGTTTGGTGGAAAGGACCTCTGCCCGTGGCATCGAAGGACATAAAGAGCAGTCTGCGTGATCAAATTGCGGTCCGGTGATAAGTCGACGCCATCCTTTCCGAGACCCTCGTATGTGACTCGACAGTTGTATGGTTGTCCGGAGGATTGCTCATCGCCGAATGTAATTTTCAATTCGAGCCAAACGGAAAGAGCAAGACCAATGACATCGAATCCAGGACCTTTGAAATATCAGCAGAGGTCCTCAGTCTGGTCTTGTGCGAAGCCTACCGATATTTGCTGAAGAGCATGGCACTCCTAGACATTGTTAGCGAACGAGGACATCCAGAGTATGAACAGCGGCTATTATACTTATGGTGGTCGTCATTGTCGCGAAGCCCGCTTGCGCACAGCAACAGTGCGCTCAGCTGGAAATTTGATCGAGATTGTAGGGCACAGCGTGCTTCACTTCAGAGCGGTTGTTCGAAAATATCTTGTTCGCGATCCAAGGTTCAAAAAGCTTCCAGCCAAACGGCAAGCCGAAGATTGCCCGATCGTAACGACCCTTTCGCGCTAGGTCAATGATGGCAGCAACAACGGTAGAAAGTAGCTCCCGTCTTCTTCACCCTTTATCCTTTGACTTATAGGAAACATCACGGATTGATTCGAAGACCATCGCGTAGACTTTCACTCAATTGACCGTAACTATACACGCTCCCTTCTCTCATACATGCGACGGGGTATTAACATCATCCCACCAGGACCGTCCCTCGAGGGACCTCACTCCCATCTATCAGTCGCGGCAGCGACACAATTCTGTTCGTCCTCGACCCAGCTTTCCCGATTACAAAGTGCACTCCTTGCCCTCAACCAAAGCTTCCAAACCCTGCTTCTGCAGCGCCGGCACGATATTCAGCATACTCCGCACAGAGTTATGCCTCAGTGCCGCGGTAAAGTAGGGCAGGACTTCTCCGTTGTACACACTCTCCACGCCGGTGATATCCACAGGTAGCATGCCACATTGATAAGCTGGATTGCCAAGAAGTTTTGTTACAGCAGGGACATCGCTGAGGACATTGATCGGGTAGGTGTTGCTACCAGGCGTAAGCGTCAGATCCTGAATCGTAGAGTTTGCAATCTTGGTGCCATTGACGGAAATGTCGAAACTTGCGTCTCCGACTGCGAGTGTCAGGACGGAAGGGTTGGGAATCATGACTGTGCCATTGGAATTGACACCAGCGGAGACGGTGCTGTTGTCGGTCTGGAGGAAGAAGGAGGTGATTTCCAATCCCTTGAATCCATTCAGACCTGTCGCAATCCATTGTCAAAGATTGCAAATGTGATATATGGAGGTATTGGGAGAACTCACCCTTCGACTCCACAGGCTGATCATAGTTGACACTAATCGTCTGCAACGACCCTTGCTTCAGATCGCCCTTTCCTCTCAATCTCAACGTGTACGTCTCGCTGCTCAGCGCTGTGATACAAAAGTTCTGAAATTGTACTTGATCCGGAATCGTGACTCTCTGCGCGATATGCGCTACAGTCCCGTTCTTAGCCTTGATCTGTGGCACATCAATGAAGGCGAACGGTGTCTCGCCGCCATCCAAGTAGAGGGATCCATTGAACGGTTTCAATGTTGGGTGAAACTTCGAGTCCGAAAGGAGTACGGTGTCCAGTTCAAGGTCAAAAGAATCTGGCGATGGATTCAAGAAAGATTCTGAAGTCGGGACCAGCTTCGAGTCTGCAACACCGTCGCGAGCGATATTTGGGTATCCAACGTAGATGCTGTGAGATTGTTGTTAGACATTGTGGCTTTCGTAAAGTGGGGTGAGGATTGTGAGACATACACTGGTAAGACAACCACGAGCACCACAATGACGAAAGCAATCAGATAAATCCACCACCACTTTCCACAATGCGCTCTGGCCTTCTGACCTTTCGTCGGCTTGCTGCTGATGTTGGAGGGCCCCTTCTCCAGCGTCTCGTCGCTTGATGCTGCCTTTGTAGCCATGTTCGTAATGTTGTGTTGTGTGCAGTGTGAAGTGTGAAGTCGTTCACAATGTTTGTATTCTGTGCAGTGTGAAGTCGTTCTTCTGATGACGGGAGGCAACCTTGAAAGCTGATGGCTAGTGACGCACACGAAAACAAGATGAGGAAGAAGAAGGAGTGAAGTGAAGTGAGTAAGAGAAGGTCTCGAACCTGCGACGACATCAACAGGATGCTGCTGCTCGCGTGTGCTTACTATTATAAAATCGGCTCGCCTGGCTGAGAGCAGGTGCATAAACGGTACACCAATCCTTTCCTCGCTCGGTCGAGTCTAGTCGAAAGAAGTGTACCTTGGAAGGGTAGGTCGCCGTTTGTGGAGCCCGAGGCGGAAACAACGCAGACCAAGCAACCACGACGAAGAGGAAGAGGAAGTTCCTCCGTGCAGGGTTGCTTGCCTCTCTCGGCTCTTCTTCTCGCCCCATCTTTTTCTCCACAAGTGCTCGACCGTGGAGAGAAAAAGGACCTGCTTCCGAAGCATGGTTGTGTGTGGTTGGCTCGTGAGGTGAAAAAATTGGAGTCGCTGGACTCGACAGAGTGACGACAAGCTTTGTCGCAAGGATTCAAAGCTTCCGAGGTTCCGTTTGCCGAGAGGCCAAATGAGGTAGATTGATTGGATGAATGACGATACGCGGTATATCATCACCGTATATCATCACTGGGCGCAAAGCTGCCTTCAGGGCACAATGCGATCTGTAATCGCATTTCGATACGTGCCAGACTATATTGCAGCGAACAGGGTATCTTGCTCAACATTGCCGCCCATCAACACTCTCGATCATCATATAGCTCGGACCAGGTCAACGACCATGTCTCCATACCGAACATGCATTCCTAGTAAACGAAGGGCACCACCTTGTACGGCGTCGCTCGCTCGTAGTCGTTGTACTGTTCGCCATACTGCAATATCGAGGTCAGCCAAAAACCAAGCGCGAAGACAGCTCTCCAACATCATACCTTTTCCTGCAGATAATGCTCGTGCACTGGTACAATGTTCTTCCCAAACTGATATGCCACCAATGCACCAGTGATGGCACTCCACAACCACCCACCCGCAGCAAGCGCATAACCCACCCTCCAAAGCCCGAAACCAAAGTAGTTGACATGCCTCGCCAGTCCGAATAGTCCACCTCCATAAACCTTTCCCTTGTTCTCCCTCCTCTTCTTCCACAAGTACCTCTGTTGCTCCGAAACTACCTCGATTGCCATACCAGCTACATACAACGCCGAGCCAACAATCAACGGCGTCTGCGGGAAATGTTCTCCATTCACACTCGCCGACGTCTGCGCGCAGACAAACAGTATCGAGTTGAGCGCATTCCCAAACGCATTTCCCACCGCATTTTGCAACCCCAATCCAACGGACACTTGCTCTTGCATCACCACGGATAGGTGGTAGTTCTGCTTCAATACACTTCCCACCGACATCAGGAACATGATGCTTCGATAGGGGGAGAGTCCGAGACGGTCAAAGGGCGTATGTGTAATCCAAGCTGGGCCGGCGGGAAGGCTCTTGCCGCCGAGACGCGTGATGATCGGATTGCCCCAGTTCTTTGCGAGAAAGCCATATTGAATGAAAGGATCAGCGAGGCGTCCGAGGAAGAAGGTCGCTGTGCCGCTGGGATTGGGTGTGTAGTTTCCGCGGGAGATTGAGTCGTGGCGGCGAGATGTGGTGATGTAGGACATCGTGAGATGGGCGGAGGGAGGAGGAAGAGAGTGCTCTCACCTGTTGAGGTGGTTGCTGGACTTACTGTTGTTCACGCTGGTGGATGGGAGCTCGGCTGTGGTGACGCGCAGTCAGCGATCCTCTATCAGCTTGGCTGTACTTGCTTCTTCGAGCCTCCGCAATAATGACTTGATGGAAGCACAGCTTTGGCAGTCAACGGCAATGGCAACATGTTGACTTGTAAGCGTCCGGAGCAATTGACAGTCTCGCCGTGGAGTGCAGATGCGCAGTGGTGAGGATAGTGGAGATGGAACTGTCGGCCAAGGAGCAATGCTCGGCCGACACGGTCTCAAAAGACCCGAGCTTTGTCAGCTTTGAAGGAACCGAGCCTCGAATGCATCTCGCATATGCCTAACACATCATGCGCA
This sequence comes from Zymoseptoria brevis, assembly GCA_000983655.1. NCBI lineage: Eukaryota > Fungi > Ascomycota > Dothideomycetes > Mycosphaerellales > Mycosphaerellaceae > Zymoseptoria > Zymoseptoria brevis. Next base: position 50,764 of record JYJE01005165.1, on the reverse strand, counting down.
TGAGAAGATAGAAAAAAGCTCAAATATCGCACATATCCAGTCCCAAATAGACATCACAAATCAAGTGCTTCCTATACGAAGAGCAGAAGCAACAGCAATCCTTCGACATCGCAACTTTCCCACCTCCACCACACCAACAACCATGTCTTCCACTCCAGCAGTCAAAAGAGTCCTCATCGCAGGCTTAGGACGCTTCATCGCCGCCGACCACGCCGCTCAATTCGGCTCCGCACAAGCGAACCGCGCATCCATCATGGCCAACCTCGAAAAAGCGCGTCAACACGGCTTCGAACCCTCCGCGGTGGAGTTAAACCCCAGTGATCCGGCAGCCAGCTTGAAAGAACTGCGAGAACTTCTGGTCGGCACACATTTCGATGGCTTCACGATTGGGTTCGGCATTCGCGGAAAGAAGGAGTTTACGGAACTGTTCGAGGATGTGGTGAATCTGAGTCGGGAGGTGTCGCCAAAGACGAGATTGGGGTTCAGTGTGGCGCCGGATGCGGTGTTTGAGACTTTGGTCAGGATGTTTCCTGAGATGGGAACAAAGGAGGAATAGATGCTGCGGTATCGTCACATGAGAATGTTGTTAGCGAGCTTAGCGGTATGGAGTAGTAAGAGTCACGAATGTGAATGAATGGTCGCTAGACATTCTCTTGTTCGCGGTCACGCGAATCGTCTCAGTATCCAGGCGGTTACATTGGTGAGGGTGAAAGAAGTGGTTGACAAAAGATCGACGGTACAGGCAGAAGTGATGAAGCTGAAGTTTGGTCGACGATGATGTCGGTTCCATGGCAAGCACACACGTTTCGAACCCTAACTAAGCGTGATTGGCCGAGGTAGGCCGCTAAGCTGGCCGTTGGAAACAACACCTTGCGTCTCGACGACAAGCCCGAACTCGCAATACAGTCACGCCCACAATATCCATCATCACGACCACAAATTCATCGAGAAATTCACAAGTCGCACATGCGACGTGAATTGTTCACCAGCGAATACGATCCATCACTCGGAATGAATATTGCGATCCAAACGCGACCTCACTGATGCTCGACAACCCCCACGCTCCGTCGTATCGAGTGAGAAAATTCTCTGCAGGCTTTGCGCCCGCGGCCTGCTTGATTACTAAGCTGGACAGGCTTCGGCCATGTCCACGCGGAATGCACGACATGTCAGGCAACGGAAGCTCAACACGAAGCAGCCGCTGCGCATAATCCGCGAGAATGAAATCGAAGAGACTCTCGAAGATGAAGCACAGCGGCTCATTCCCCAGTTCGACACGGGTGTCGAGAAGGGCGAGGAAGTGGTATGTCGTCTCAACCCATCACCTACCATCGGTCAAGTCATCGGCAATACTAACAACCCCATAGGAAGTCCATCTCCAAGCCGTCATCAATGCTGCCAACGCAAGCGTATCAGGTCTGAAGACGAAGCAGAGTTTCATCCCAACACCCGATGCGACGAAAGCGAGAGACGTCAAATATGACGAGCTTTACCCGAAAGGCTTCGCTTCGCCATATTCGTACATTCGGTTCAGTTCGACAGTCGAGGACAGCATCGGCACGGCGTATTGCATGAACGAAGAGGACGAGGCGTTCCTCTCTCAGCTCAACGACGGCAAGGATGTCAATGGGCAGCCGCTCAAGGAGAAGTCCAACCAGTGTTCCGAGGATGTCTTCGAAGAGGTCATCGAATCGTTCGAGGAGACCAGCCAACGACTGCAACCGTTTGCCAATGTCGACGCTAATGTGCCGATACTGACGCTTGATGAGATCGAGCAAGCGCGCGAGACACCTCTCACGCCAGAAGCGCAGAGGTTTCAGCGTCCGATATACCAGTATTGGGCTGTAAGGAAGAGGAACCGTGCCCTCATGCCGACCATCAAAGTCCGCGTACTGGACACCACATCCGAAGCCGATGACGCAGATCCGTATGTATGCTTCCGACGTCGCGAGGTCCGTCAAACCCGCAAGACCAGAGGTCGAGATGCGCAAGTGGTGGAGAAGCTGAAAAAACTCCGCATCGAGCTGGAGCAAGCGCGGCAATTGGTCGACCTGGTCCGGAGTCGAGAGGAATTAAACAAGCAGAATCTTGAAATCAGTCGGAAAGTGTTTGAGGAGCGTCGTAAACTCAAAGAGGTCAAAGTTACGAAGAACATCGTTGGCGAGAAGGGAGAGGACGAAGAGCTGCTCGTCAACACAAAGGTGAGCTTACCTCTGATGATACCTGCCTGTTGGCGTGCCTTTTACTGACAAGTCCTTGAAGCCCACTGCCAAGATCAAGGGTCGAGGAGATGGCAGCTCGCAGCGTCCAGCGACCATTCGGCTTCGTTCGGTGGGTGAAAGATCTGCTCCGGAGAATGACCTCATCTCGCTGGCGGACCTGCAAGCCGAGGCGGAGGCGCAGGTCAACCAGACCATTGAGAACCGGAAATTCCAGCACCGGCGATGGAATAGTCAATGGCATGACAGGACGTGGGGTCCTCTCACTCCGCCGGCTGACCCCGCGGACAAACGACCGAAGTGGAGTCCGCTCTTCCCGGACAGCTTCGGCTACCCATCACCACCTCCCTCCCTGCCTTCACCGACCTCGCAAGATCGAGACGGCGACACCGAAATGGCCAACTCGAAGCCGCAAGGAGAAGCAGACTCCGAAGCAGACGCACAATTTCGCTTCACCTTCTCCGTGCCCCCTCCCTCAACCATGGAGACATACTTTGGCGAACCCAGCCTGTTCGGCAAGGATCTCGTAAACCCATCCTGCCGTCTGCGGTACGGACGCGGCGGTCGTGTCCATCTCGAAGCGCGAAGATCGAGACCTCGGGGTGCGCTGAGTAGAGGCGTCGTTTCTGATAGTGACAGTGACGACGAAATGGAGGAGTACTATCCCGTCTCGGAGGCAAAAACGTTTGATTATCGATGTGCCCTCAACAGTCGCGCGCGGCCAGAGGGTGGGAGGCCTAGCGGAGATCAGGCCGCAATTATGGCGGGCGCGCAACAGACCACGGCGGCGCAGCAAAGTGGCGCGGGAGGTTCGAGTTGATGCAGAGCGGGTTGTTCGATTGTCTTTTGTGGATGGTTTGTTTGGGACGGTCGTCATTGGTCTCTTGGTTGACGCCAGCCAGCTTGTTGTTAAGAGTAGCAGAGTCGCTGTGATACCCGGAATTGAAGGCTTGTACTTTTACCGCTGCCCTCTCACTTCTTCCCTGGATTCCGGATGGCAGCTGCTTCGTCCTCCAGAGTATTGGCAGATCGCTTCTTCCCAAGCGCAGCATCAGAAACTGCACTGACAGCTTCTTGCAGGATCGCTCTCTCGCCATCAATGACTTGCAGAGCCATCGCTCGTCGCCGTCCTTCAGCACCCGCCTCGTCGACCTCCATCTCATCCGGATCAGGCCGATACATGGCATACCGATGTACCAGCACCGTCCGCAACAACTTCTTCGCGTCGTTCGACAATTCCGGTTTAGGCAGTTTATCCTTCTTCTTCAGCTTTTCAAACTCGACTTTCGCAGTAGCCACCAGGTTCAACAGCACGCACAGCTCTTCAGGGAATTGCCCGCCTTCACTGCCGGCATGTCCGATGTCATATGCGTCGTCCAAAACACCCTGCTCTTCCGCGTACTTCCACTTCTCATCCAGGTCGTTGGCGGAGAGGTTGAGCAGCTTCTTCGCTTTGTCCCTGATCGTGTCCGCGGGTATTTCCACGACGTCATATTGCGCATAGTTGTCGGTGACATATCCATACCTCCGGAGGACATCCGCTCGCGGAAGAGGGCCGTAGTCGTTGAATAGCTCCTCCCCGCTTTCGACCGCTTTGATCGTTTTCATGACCACTTTGTCGTCTTCATAGAAGAGCTTGGCGTTATTGCGGTCGGCGTCTGCGTTCAGCATGTCCGCGAGTGGGACCATACCTTTCGGTAGGAGTTCTCCATCGTCGTCCGAGTCTTCTTCCCATCCATCTTCTTCGTTCTTGGAGGGATTCGTGGAGGACTTTTCTAGATCGAAGGCGTAGGACATGATTGTGCTAGCCATGCGATGGCAGAGGGCGAGGAGTTGCTCGTTGTTGAGAGTGCCGGTGTTGGCGTGTTGGCCAAGCACGGGGATGAGCTGTTCGGTGAATGTGGTGTCTGCCGACTCTTTGCCGATCTTGTCAACGACTGCGCTGCCTTCGAGGTGGGAGAGGTCGGTTTCGCTCCAGTACATGAGCGAGTCGAAGGAAGTAGGAAGAACGTCGAAGTATGACTTGAACGGCGAGTCGACGCCGCGAAGGTGTTCGTAGGCCATTGCTACGATTAGAGAGAGCCATGGGTCGAAGATGTCTTTCAGGGCGGCGGATGGCAGGGAGGAAGTTTCGACGGTGAGGACTGTAGATCGTGGGATGGTAAAAAGTTCTTCGTCTTCGGCGAGATTTTCTGTGGCGACTATGTAGTTGTCAGCTTGTCACTGCTTGATTCTTGGCGGCACATGCTCTTGTTCGCACATACCTACACCTCTGCCAGATCCGAAAGGTCCATTTTGTCTGAGATCTGCGAGCTGGATCTTGGAAGATATGGTTGCTCCTTGTGCACGCAACCAGGTCAGGAACCTTTCGGACCTTCCTTGGAACTCGTCGTTGTCCATGGTGGTGGTCGTGTACGTTGTTCGAGAAGCAGAGGAGAAATGGTCGGAGATCGATGGTGGGTAGGAAATATTTCGGAGCCATGTGGAATTAGCGCCGGATACAGCCGCGAGGCTATTTCGTGCAGCGATCTGACTGTGAGAACTTTTAGAGGACTTTTGAAGATGGTATCTGGATTACAACCACATCGAGAATCACGTCTGAAAGCGAAGAGAAGATGCCCGAGGCTGAAATTCGACCACCTCATTTCGCAATCTACCCGATGATGATGCTGAATGAAATGAAGTGCACACCATCGCTAGACCTCAACTCTTCCCTGACCTCCATCCGTTCGATCTCGACCTTCAGATCCACCTTGGTGACCTCGCCGACCTCCTTGACCAGTTTCCGAAAAGTTGAATCATCATGCCTATACATTTTGCCGCTACGCGGGTTGGCAGGATGATCCTGTTCTCTCGCTTCATCCACGGCGGTCTGCCTGCCGAAAATCACTGAACCGGATTTTGGTTTGAGCAGGCGAACTGTACGCGACATGACGTCCACCTGGTCCTTCCAAGAAAAGAGGTGGAAGAAGGACGCTGCGTGGATCATGTCGAACTGCTTGTCCGCGAGACCCCCGAGGTCGTCGCTAAAGAGGTCTCCTGCCGTGAACTGGCCTGCAAGGCGATCGCGGTCCTGGAAGAGGTCGAAGCCGAGATCGACGAATCTCTGCTCCAGCTCACTGCCGAACACGTTGGTAATGGGAGCGCCATCGTAGACCAGTTTGCGGACGTCTTGGCCGAAGCAACAGGCGACATCGAGCAGCGTTTGGCCACCTTTGAGACGCTCGAGCACTTGCGGATAGCTTTCTCTGTCGCTGATGCTGAAGTCGAGGAAGGCATACTTCCCGATGCAGGGATATTGAAAGACCTTCCAGGCTCTTTCTCTCTGTTGCACGACCATTAGTATCGTGCTAGTGGATATCTCTGCCGGTCATGCCGCATCGAAGCAGGACTTACTACTTCGCGGACGTGCGAGACGAGTTTGTCTTCGGGGATGCCGCTGTATTGGATCAGAATGTCGTGTGCTACCTTGCTGAGATCTGGATCCTCCTTTTGGTAAGTTGACTCAGGATCATGATCGACCCATTCAGTTGTATTGGCTGTCGTCATGATGCCGAGTTCGTGATGGTAATGATGTGCAGCGAATCTGATGTGATCAGGCTATTGTTTTGCGGATGAGAAGGGCTTGAAAGAAGAATAAGATTCATGCGAGGCATATACTTCTCATATTGCAACGCGGTCGCAGCTTCCTATGTCATTGATGAGGTAATGTCCCGCAGCACCCGGCCATGGATTGACAACACAGACCGCCTGAAGCCTGAACTCAACTCACGGATACGACGCTGCAGGTAAAGTTGCCTCGCACTTCTGACGTCTACCACATCACAGCTCTTTCTGGCTGCTGGCTATACCTGCAACGGCACAAGAACAACTACCGAGCTCGTGGAAGAGCAAGAAGGCAAGAAGGCCAAGCCGGAGTTCATGACGGAATAAGGAAGCTTCGTCGGACTTAAGCAATCTGGCCCGCTTGTTCCCGGAGATCCCGGACGAAACAGGAGGTAGACGAAGTCAGGCTAAAGCCGGCCCCATGTTCCTCTTCTTCCCTCGCTATGGCTTCAGCCTCGCATGAAGGATCCAATGAAGGATCGAGGGGTCTAACGCATGTCCAGACGCAACAATGCCTACCAGCGGAGCCACCAAAGCCACAGCTGAAGATGCCTCCGGACGGACGAAGCGACCTTGCCCGGCCGGCCGATGTAGTGGACATTAAGCCCGAAGGAATACACATATAAGAAGGCAGCTGCTCCTAATTGACACTTTCTGCACACAACCAACACAGCTTCATACTCATCTGCCACACTCAACAACTCAATCCAAGCACTCCTCACCAAATTAAACAGACATGCCTTCGTCCAACCGCATCTCGAAGGTTGCTTTCGTAGGAGTATGCATACAGTCTGTCGCGTGCTCGCGAGTTCCAGCTAACATCATCCAGGCTGGCGGCCGCAGCGGAGGCTTCATGGTCGACGAATTGCTCAGGACCGGCAAGCACACCGTAACCGCAATCACGCGCAAGGAAAGCACCAACAAAGTCCCGGACGGTTGTCAAGTCGCGAAAGTCGACTATGCCGACGCAGAGACTTTGGTCGAGGCACTGCGCGGCCACGATGCGTTGGTCATCACTATGTCCACTTCAGGCTCATCGGATCAGCAGCTCGCTCTCATCAAAGCTGCAAGCGAAGCCCGAGTCAAGTATGTGCTACCCAATGAGTGGGGTCCGGACACCGCCCACCCAGGGTTGATGAAAGACGTCAGCCTGTTTGGTAGCAAAGCGCCAGTCCGCAAAGCCATCGAAAAGATGGGGAATATCTCATGGATTGGCGTCGCTTGCGGCTTCTGGTACGAATGGAGTCTGGCGATCGAGAACTCCTACGGCTTCGACTTGAACAACAAGGCCGTGACGTTCTTCGACGATGGAGAGACCAAGACGTCGACAAGCACGTGGGCACAGCTCGGTCGTGCTGTCGCAGCGTTGTTGAGTCTTCCGATCACAGCGGAAGGAGCCGATCCCAAAGCATGCTTGGAGAACTTCAAGAACGGCATGGTCTACATCAGATCCTTCACCGTCAGTCAAAAGGAGATGTTCCAGTCTGTTCTGCGAGTGACCGGTACGAAGGAGGAGGAGTGGAACATCTCTTACGAGCCAAGCTCGGAACGCTGTGCCAACGCCTTCAAGGCTATGCAAGGCGGCGACAGGATGGGATACGTTCGTGTGATGTGAGTTCATCGATTCTCGCGTCTTGTCTTGCTCCCAGGACAGATGGCTAACCCCATTCGTCTGCAATAGGTACACCAGAGTGTTCTATCCAGACGGATCTGGCGACTTCGAGAGCAGCAAAGGCACAGCGAATAAGTTGCTCGGCTTGCCCGAGGAGGACATCGACGAGGCGACGAAGTACGCGCTTGAGCGTGCGAGGACCAACCCGTGGGGTTGATCGTGAAGGCGTGATGGTGTAGGATTGATGGAGAGTTTTGAACTAAACATGGCACTCGGGTAAACACCGGCGATACATATGTAAAACTAGCCCTAATTCAGTCGTCTGTGCACGTTCACGACATCTCTTCCATTTGTCGGTCCTCTTCAAACAATCCACCCTCCATGGACCAACAACATCAAGACTTGTCAATGCAACGACCTTTGAGGATATCATACATCAATCTGGCGAGTCTCTCCTGCTCACCTGCCGAGTTCCTGCGTCGAAAGTCGGCAGTGCCGCGACTTTCTCAGACTCAAGCCGGGCGGCAATCCGATGGCTGTTAGGCTCTAATGGCACCTTCGACAGACAAGATTGCATGCGATGCAGATCTGTTGCTTGCGTCCGGATACGCCGGTTCATCGCATACAGCCAACGGATCTCTGCGCCCCGTTGCAAGCGCCGCGGCAAAGAACAGGACGATAGACAGACGACCTCAGCCATGCCTCCGGATGCTTGCGCGATCGGGTGCCCTAGTCCGGCGCAGATTTTGTCGGTTGTCGTATGCGTCTAGTCGATATGCAAGCTCAGCAATGCCCTCGCCAGCATGTTGTTGGTCTGTTGGCAGCATGTGCATGCGGCACAGCGATCGAGTCATATCCTGGCAACACCTGTCTTCGAGTTGTCACACGGTATAAGTTATATTGATCCTTCACAGACCATCTCCTACTCAGTCACTACTACTTCATTCACATCGACTACCGCAGTCTGAATTTCAAGAGAGTCCACCTTGCACCTTGTACAGCATTTGGCCAGGCTACCAGAGAGACAGGATCCGAACGAATGTCAAAGCTTTGAAGGTCCTCATCCGTCGAGCAGACCTATCCGAGCGAACGTCTCCACTTCTCGTGGAGACAGAAGTCCAGGATACCCACACATCTTTCAATCGACGGTGCCATCGACTCGCGATGCCTCAACGCCTTCTCGACCGGTCAAGCCTGGGTGAGCCACCGAGCTCACCGACCAAGCTTCATCCGATCCGCCTCCTCCGCAAATTCCTCCTCATCGCCGGCGGTCTTGGCTTTCCCTTTTCCATTTTCTCACTCGGTGGCTTCCTCGCCCACATCATCTTTGGCAGCATCGTCTTCGCCATGTCCGATCTTCTCGTCTACTCTCAGGACCCCTCCGACGAACCTACATGGCCTCTGAAGAGATTCATGATAGGAGATCTGGTCTTCACAATCCTCCATCAACTTCTCTTCTGGGCAAATGCCTACGCTTTGATAGATTGGTACTATTACGTGTCGATGTTTGATACTTACGCTGCTGTTGTCACGGTGGCGTGTTCGTGAGTCACTTCTGCCGCTCGCGCTCGGCCTGGTGCTGGACATCGAAGATGCTGACGGCTATCTTTAGCGTGATACACGCCTTCTCGTTGTATGAACAGCTCGTGGCTTGGTACAAACAGAAATGGCAGACCTCGCAAGAGTCACTACCCAAATACCCTTGTCCCCGCTGTGGATACATCGAAGAAGTCGAATCCGCACCATGCTGCACCTGCGCACCACACCCCCGCATTCCTGCTTCCAAGCGCGAGCGCAAGCGCCCTGCCAATCTGGCTACGTTCGTTGGTCCATCGGCAGAAGCGGTGGAAGAGAGTCTCCTCACGCCTGCAAGCCAAAGTGCGATGGAAGAGGGTCTATTGGGCGGATATGGGGAGAGTGAAGGATATGGAACGATGGAGGACGATGAGATTGTGCAGGTTGGAGAGACGATTGGGGTCAAGGGAAAGAAGAAGAAGAAGAGAGGTGTCGCAAGAGGATGAGATCGTGGGTCGAGCAAGGTACAGTGGCTGTCACATTGTCGAGCTGACAGTATACACTGAGGACTATCACACCACTTCATCCAACCCAAGACTGTTCTGATCACTACTCTTGCTCAAACACACTCACCTCCTCGCAAACCCAGGCTTCACGTTGGCGTCCTCAAATCTCACGATCTTGTTTCCTTTGCCCTTGTCGGAGACCACGAATCCGCTGACCCAAGGCAGCACCTCCGAAAGCCTCTCTTGCCAGCAATCCTTCGCAATATCGAACTCCATTTTGATAAGCGGGCACTCGATCCGCGCTCCCAAAGTCTGCTGCTCGCCCAGCGCCAGCCGGTCTTTCAATTTCGCAAGCGTGATGTCGCCGACAACTACCAGTTCCTTCCAGGCTCCGTCGTTGTTTACTTTGTATCGTATCTTCAGCTGAGGGGTCGGTCGCTGCGCGGCCTGCTGCTGTGCTCCTGGACCAGCGGGGATATGGTTATAGTCTACCGAGAAGACGTTCTGGACTCGTTGACGGTACTGGTCCTGCATTTGCCTGACGTACCAGTCGGGCAGGCCGTTGAGGGTTGTTGGGTAGAGAGACATGATTGAAATCCAAGCAGGAGTTAGAATGAGAAGCTCGAGTTGTTGAAAGAATGAAAGGTCAGTTGTGATGACAGGACGGAAGGGCTATATACGGGCTATGCGTGATCGGTCACGCGAGAATTGTTTGCTTCGATCGTGATGTGAGTTGCTTGATGCTGATCGCGTTCGCATCAATCGATCGGTCGACGTCGACTCTACGGTCTGCGAGTACTTGCTACACGGGAGATACGATATGATCTATCGACAATGCAGCGCCACAGGAGATGTCTCATACAACAGTGTACTTGCGTTCTGCCTCGTGGTTCCTCGTGCGTCTAATCACAGTACTGAGTAAACAGCTCGACTTGATCTTCAAGACGGTATCAAGTCACAACCACCTGCTAAGAACAACTCACTTCTTCACCTCCACTTCCCCTTTCCCTTCTCGCCTTCCGCACGGTCAACCACGATGAATCCAGTGACCCAACGGTGCACCGCTGACAACTTCAACGCCGTACGCTCATCCAACCAAACCCTATGTTCATATGTCGCGAATGGAGTAGTCACCATGGCCTTCAAGCCCTGGCCGTTCTCCCTCGCCAACGTTCTCTGTAATTCTCCCAGCGTCATATCGGAGACCTCAGCATTCGTCCATGCTGTATCGGCGGCCTTCCGCCATCGGATGCGGATTTGGGGCGGAGGCTTGGCTGCTCTTTGGAGGCTCAAGTAGAGCAGAGGAGGTGGGCTGGGGAAGTGTACTTACGCTTGAATCTGGCGTTTCCGTTTTTGTGCCTCTGCGTGAACGTCACGGAGCATAGTGTTATTGGATGCCATGGCTGTTGATTTGGGTCTTGGAGAGAGTTGAGTTGCGATCGTGAGACACTTTGGACTGGCAGAAACTTGGTATATGTACACTATGTGTAGCGGCATCTGCGAGCTTGTGGTTTGCTCGTTGGAGAACCGGATTGTTTGGCCTTGATGGCATCTAGATCCGATCAGTCCGACGCCGATGAAGATGGAAGACACAGTGGCTGAGAGACTTGCAAGGAGCCACACGGGTGACACGATGAGATTATGAACAAGATACAGGCACTACATGGGCAATCTAAAACACAGTCTGTTTCCTCCATGTCACCTCATATCTCTTGCAGAAAACGACAGCACATCTTCCTCCAACCATCAGAGCAAGCAAATCTCAAAGCACTGCAAAGCCAATAGACTACATGAGCCCACCAGCGTTAGGCGTGACATGGTCGTTGTGGATGGCATCCAGATCTTCGTTGATTTCGGCCCATGTCACGACGTGGGTGAGGTCTGGAGGGGGTGGACCGGTACCGCAACGCACGGGATGATCGCGTGTGTCCGGCTGATCGTGTCCCTCGGTGACGATATCGATTTGAGCGGGATCGCCTTGAGCGGAACGGCAGAGTTCATCGTCGGCGGCACGGAGAGGGGAGCCGCTCGAGCCGTCGCGCTTGGCGACCGGGGTGGAGGAGGGGACGCTGTTCTCTTCAATTTCCTGGAGGGAGAAGGGAAGACCAACTGGGAACGGCAGGAGGTTTCTGTATCCAGCTGGGGCGGTGTTGTCGGCGACGGAGGCTTCGACCTCTCCTGGCTGATCGGGCATCATCGTGGGGATGATCCGCTCTGCGCGAGCTTGGTTGGAGAGTGGGAGGGTGGTGGTGGCAGGCTGATCGATGGCAGCGATGACAGGACCGGGCATGTTCTTCACGCTGTCAAACATTTCGGGGGCTTTGGCCACGGCGGCTGCAAGGACATTCGACATGATTTGCGAGACCCCTTGCTTCGGAGCAGGCTTGACAGGCTCTGGAGCGGCATCCTTGGTGACGTTGTCTTTCCGGACAGGATCGATGACCAACCAAGGGTGATCAGGAGAAGCAGGTTCCTCAGAGACGACATCTTCCACGACCGGGTCGACAAGCAGCCAGTCGTGATTGGGAGCAGCAGGTTCCTCGGCATCGACATGCTCAACAGGAATCTCCCGCCTCTTGTCATGACGGTCGGCCGGCTCCGCGTGCTCATTGTGCTCCTCAGCCACATGGTGCAAGAATTTTCCAGTCACGGCCGAGAAAAGGTCCATGATCTCTTCGTCCTTCACGTCACGAGTCGCATGGTCTTGCTCATCGGACTTGGCCCCAAGAGTGTCTTCCAGCCAGCCGTGCCTGGCCAGTTGCTCCGGATCCGCAGGCGTCATCGAGAAGATGAGAAAGTCTTCCACTTCGTCCTTGGTCGACGGAATAATATAGTCCACGGTCATCTCGTCGCGTTTGGACGGCTCACCCCATCCGGGTTCGTTGCCGCCTAGGCCGACTCCGGCCTGGCCATCTATATCGTCGGGATCCATATCGGCTCCCGACAGAAAGTTAAACGTTGGGCGGGGAGCTGTGGCCGCCCATTCGTGCAACGCAGCTGCCAGGTAGCCAGTCGTCTCTGTGGGTGCGGTCGATGTGGAGTGCTCGTCCGAACTCGTAGTGGCGTGGTCAGAGGCAGTCGAGAGAGAGACAGAAGAGGCAGAAGAGGCAGAAGAGGCAGAAGAGGTGAGATACTCCGCGACCTGGGTCGGGGCGGAGTATACAGCCGGGACAGCGGAGGCAGGGTAACCGGTGGGAGAAGCAGAAGTCGAGGCAGAGAGAGCGAGGTAATCCACCACCTTGTCGACGTAGTACTCCACACCACTGGTGGAGGCCGCGTCGCTGGCAGTGGCGTGAGACTTGCTCACATGGTAGCTGGCCGGGATGACCCCCGCAGCGACGAGGCTGGTGGAAGCCATGAAGGCGAGGAGGGTGCCTCGGAGAGACATGGCTGTGGGTGAGTTGGTGTCAGGAGGTGGTTGCAGAGGGGAGGCAGAATCGCCGTGTGTGAAAGTGGTGAACGAAAGAAGTGAGAGCGCCGAGGGAGGTGAGATCTTTGTATTCGGGGAGTGCCATTCTTTTGCGACGCTGCCTTTTTTTTTTTTCTTTTGTGCGCGTGCCAGCTTCTGAGGACGTGCTGAATACCATGGGAATGGAGTTGACAGCTTTGGTTCAGAACATAATGAATAGTTGGAACGACGTACCGAAACCACGACGAGCTTTCGTAGCGCGATGTATTCTATCGGTCTTCCGGGCGAGGACTTGGAAGAAATCTGATACGTTTCGGGCATTCGGCCATGGTAGGATGCTGGAACCAGACGTCCTGCCATCTACACGTGCCAATGCGCCGCAGTCACGTCCTCTCCGGTCAGGCCGTCGCATCGGCGTCCTGTACATTCCAAGCTTGGTTTGGCAGCAAGAACCACTAGTGTGCTGTTCGTCTGGGCAGTAATGTTAGCTTTACGACAGTCAGTTGAGGTTACAACAGGTGCCAGCGCCGAGGTGGAGATCCCTCTCCTCAGTGCGCGGAAGGAGTTTGAGATGAGAGTGTGGCATCCAGTGAGTGCCACCTCACCTGGTCCTTCGAACCGAATTCTATCCCGACTGACGTAGATTTTCAGATGCGTTTCGGGCTCTCCCAGGTACGGGATGACAGGATCAGTAGGTGTTCTGTATGAGCATTTCCCAGAGTACCATCGCATGTCGTGAGGAGCCGCTACAATTCGTTCAATTCTCCGCCGTGCGCTTAGTAGCTTTGAGAAGAGCCTTTCGTGAGTGGTCCAGGTCCAGCGGATCTTAGTTGACTTTTAGTACTCCGACTGGGCGATATGCAGTCCCAGAATATCCAATATCCTTCACTGGACATGGTCGTCTTGCCGTGGGTGCCATATGACATCCACCTTGGTCGAGGAGGTCGAGGTGTCGTCCACCGGCGGAAGCTCGGAGGATCACTCATCGTGTCCGGCCTGGACGATTCGACTCTCTCGTGTCAAGAAGGAAGAGATGGCTCCACGGGGCGCTTCGAGCTGGCCAGACCTCGAGCAGATAGAACTAGGGAGAGCACTGATGTATGTCCAGCACGTCGTAAGCCTTCTCCGGCCGTAAGCATACTACCTTGGTAGTCCTTTCATGTACAGATCGACAAGTACACAGCAGTTGTTCCATCGTGCTGAGACTGACGTCGAACAAATAAAAGACAGCCGCATTTGCCGATCAGTAATCATCACGAACAGACGGACGCAGGTCCAAACTCTCCATCTGCCTCGGCCTCGGCTTTGAGCTGTGTTGTGTTGCGGCCGAGAACATTACCGACCTGCTATAGACATACACCCTTCTCCCAGGTACACTGAACTGGAATATATCATACCCCTCCCGCCCTCTCACCACCACCACCACCACCACCTCCACCTCACCGCCGTCATGCCTTTCAACACCGCCCTCACCCGCAAGCTCGGCATCAGAGGTAAACAAACATACACCACCTACCAACACTTCCCCACCTGATGATCACCAAGCTAACCTCCACTCAGTCCCCGTCGTCCAAGGCGGCATGCAATGGGTCGGATACGCCGAAATGGCCTCCGCCGTCTCCAATGCCGGTGGCCTCGGAATCATCACCGCCCTCACCCAACCCACCCCCGAAGACCTCCGCAAGGAAATCCGCAAATGTAAATCCATGACCGACAAGCCCTTCGGCGTGAACCTCACTCTCCTCCCTTCCATGCAACCTCCGGACTATCCAGGCTACGCACAAGCCATCCTCGACGAGGGCATCCGAATCGTCGAGACAGCCGGCAACTCCCCCGGACCCATCATCAAGCAGCTCAAGTCCGCCGACCCACCTTGCGTGATCCTGCACAAGTGTACATCCATCCGCCATGCTTTGTCCGCGGTGAAGCTGGGCGTCGACTTCCTTTCCATTGACGGCTTCGAGTGCGCCGGTCACGTCGGCGAAACCGACATCACCAACCTGATTCTCCTCTCCCGCTCCCGCCAGGTGATGCCCATTCCCTTCATTGCGTCGGGAGGTTTCTGCGACGGCTACGGACTCGCGGCTGCACTGAACCTGGGAGCTGAGGGAATCAACATGGGAACAAGATTCATGTGCACGATCGAAGCGCCCATTCATCACAACATCAAGGTGGCCATCACCAAGGCTCAGGAGACGGACACACAGTTGGTGTTGAGGAAGTGGAGGAATACATCGAGGTTGTTCAAGAACAAGGTTTCAAGTGAGGCGTACAAGATTGAGAACTCTCCCGAGACGAAGGACTTTGAGGCGGTGGGACCATATGTGAGCGGGAAGAGAGGTCGTCAAGTGTTCTTGAACGGAGACCCGGACTACGGCGTAAGTTTCGAGATCGCTGGATTTACATTGGAATATACTGACATGTTGGCTTTCAGGTCTGGACCGCCGGTCAGGTCGTTGGTCTCATCCAGGACATCCCCACGTGTGCGGACCTTGTCAACCGCATTGAGGCGGAGGCGATCGAGAGCCTGCAAAAGACGACAAGTTTGATCGTCGACAAGCAGCCACCACCAGACATCCAGGGCAAGCCCGCGAGCGAGATCCAGGCGAAGTTGTAGAGAAAAGATCTAGATCGAGTCTTGGCTGGGCATGTGAGAACGATGTCAAACGAAATGAGCCATCTTGTTATACTCACATTATTTGCGCGCAAACCACCACTCCAATCCACCGCTGAATAGTCACTGCTATGAGTCCAGCCACACGTTTGCTCAACAACAATGCATTCTCCTCAATCGCACCATCAGTCGCGATGGTCCTTGGCTGCCAGTGAACTACGTCATGGTCTCAGCTGTCGAGGGCTCGGCGCGAAGGATCGTGGATGAGGCTGTACCCAATTTGGCTTGAGTCAAGGTGGTATGCCGACGATGGATCTACACTCGGTGCCTGTGCCCAACTTTCTCGAAAGATGATGAGGCGGGCCACATATATGAATACGTGCCGGCGATGTCAAGCGACTGCCGCCTTCGCTGACAACACAACCACTCTAGAGCCCCTATCAAGCTTCAAGACCACTCCCAGATTCAGCACAATGTCCAGCTCCGACGAAGAAGACGACAAGTCATGGAATCCTGCCACCGAAACGCATCCCAGCATCGACCTCCCACTCGCATTCAAAATCTACTGTGCCAAATCCCGCCTCACGCACTCGGAGTTCTACATTGCACACGAGAAGAACAAGAGACTACACGCCATCTCCGGCGGCTACAGAGGCTGGCTCAAATCCACCGTCGGCCTCCACCAAGGCCCCAGCATCGACACACCAACTCTAGCCAACGCCATAATCAAGCGCAAAACCATCGAAGTCACCCTCCCGACTGGCACCACCTACTCCATGCAAGACTGCTCCTCCTTCAAAGCCCACCTCCACTCAGCCTCCGAATTCGACTTTGAAGTCCCCGTCCCCGGAATCCCCGCGCCCGAGCACTTCGAATGGCGACGTTCCAAAGGCCCCGAGGTCGCGAGTGTTGACGGACGCGGTAAAGGTGGATGGGTTCTGTTACGGGTGGCTCATGGCGCTGATGGAGAGGGGGAAGTCGTCGCTGCGTACTCGGTTGACTTGACTTCGATTAAACTTTCTGGCAATTTTGCGTTTTTCAATAGTGGTAGGACGAGTGAGATGGGAGCGGATTGGGTTGTTATGGCTATTGTTACGGCGTTGGCTCTGGGACAGAAGAAGAGGGATGCGATTAGTGGGATGGTAACGATTTCGAGTGTGGGAGTTGCATACTCATGATTTGAACGGACGATAGCTCGCTACTTCGCCCCAGTTCGCCCTGCTAGCGACTCGCCTTCCACCACTCATCCCACTCCCTCTCGTCGTCGCCGTCGTACCCCTCGTCGATAGACTCGCCGTCGATATACCCAAGACTATCAGCCTCGGACATTTCTTCGTCCATGTCATTGATCTCGTGCTCATCGAATGCCCAGATCCACTCGTCGCCCCAGTTCCAGCCGTTGCCTCCGATGAGCTCATCGCCGTCGAGGTCAACGACGCTGACGTCTAGATCCATTTCGATATCCTCGTCTCCATCATCGGAGGATCCATTGTAGCCTTCCAAGACGGGTCTTCCGGCATCACACTCGGGCTGAGGCTGTATGTCTCGAAACGGTCGCCATCCTTCCCCAGGTGAGCACGGCTCTGGACTCGCCCACGCACCACTACTACCCACAGAGCTATCGTGCTGCTGAAGCGGCGGTGACCGCATAGCGACATGGTGACGGTTTGACGTGTTGTACCAGGGTGCTGAGCGGCAGGGAGCGCGGGCCTGGCAGCCGCAGGTGCAGGCGCGGTGGTGGTGGTTGCGGGTATGTTGGGTGTAGGGAGACATGCTTGTTGAGTGTGACTCGAGGGTATGCAGAGTTGGGAAAGGATTGAGAGTAAGACTGGCTAGGGGTGAGCTGAGTTGAGGATGGCTAAAGGTGTCGCGGGATGGAAGGTTATAGTTGGCGGACACGAGACCAGCTCGATGAGAAGGTTGAAGGTGAGGTGGATCGAAGTAGGCTGGAGTGAAGACGGTGGAGGAGATGCTGTTTGGACGATCTGGAGGCGAACGCACCAGTATATGAATGTACTGCTGCGTCGTGCTCCAACTCTTTGCGGCGTTGAATCGAGACACGCATGTCTTAGACCTGATCTGAGGCGAGACTTGCTGGTCGTTAAGTGGACCGTGGAACTGAAAATCGAGACATCTCAGGCTGTTTCGACACTTTAGACACGCCCATTGTCCGAATGCCTTCAGTCGATGCAGTGGATGAGCAGTCGTACCAATGGGTGAATCTAAGAAGGGCGCGTTCAGGGGCGATTTGGAGACGTAACATCTTGACAGATGGACCACCTCACTATTTAGGCATCAGCGAAGGCGATTTGTGAACGCGAACCGACAAAAGAAAGACGATTTAGATTGTCGCCGACAAATGACACTACCAGAGACCCCTTGAGTCCTCCCCAAATCCTCCCAGACTCACTTACAACAACATCCCGTCACATTCACTCTGCCGAACCCGGCCGTGCACTGCTCTACCACTTTGGCATCCAATTCTTCCTCACATCCTCCCATCCATCCTTGCGATCGTCGTAGTCCTCCCAGTCGTCGTGCTGCTGGAAGCCATCATCGTAGCCTCCATTACTGGCGTTGTCGTCGTCGTCGTCGTCGTCGTCATCATCGTCCTCGTCGTCGTACTCGTCCTCGTGGCTACGGCTGATACCCGCAGAACCAATGCGGAGCTCCTGAAGGTCTTGACGGTGGTCGTTGAGGAAGCGGTGACGAGGACCACAGGCGATGCGGGGCATTGCTGCTGTTGGACTGAGGGTTGGAGGTGGGCTGAGGGTGGGCTGCAAGTGTTGCGAGCGAGTGGGTTTCGAGCGAGGCCGGCTTGCTGGAGTGTGTCGAACGAGTATGGTGGGTTGTGGCGGAAGTGTCGACGAGGCCAGCTCGAACGGGACTGTTGGTTTGGGGTTGTGTTGAAGTGGGAGAGGTCTGGAGATGCTGGCTGATTTACTTTCGGGCAGAGGATATCGGGGTCATTTAAAGAGGGTAGAGGAGTACTACCTACACGATGTGATTGCTACAAGAGAGTCCGATCGTGTCGTTGGGTGCTGTGGTGCTTTGTGGTGTCGAGCCTGAGACTCTGCGTGTCGTGGGGTGACAGTGAGACATACAGTATGCGGAGAGTATGGTCGTCAGACGATGGAGTTCGATCATGCAGACCTATTCCACGATCAGTAATTATGGTGTTGTCCAAATATGTCAAATGTGAATGTCTCGGATAGGTGACTGGTAGATGCAACACCCCGTGAGGTTTGTCCGTGAGATCGGAGTTGTTTCGTCTTGTACAGTGGCCACTGCACTCTCCGAATCGGAGTGCATGCGTCGTTCATGTATACAGCAACCCAGCCGTTGCTTCGCTATGCAGCGAGCTATGTATACAGTCTGCCGCATCAGCAGAATTCCAGCCCAGTTGATTTCGGTCGGGGAACGGCCTGCTTCTTCCCGTTCAACCCTTTTTCTCTTTCTCTGCAAAGTCCGAGGCCTGCAAATTCCTCGTCATGCTCGGCAGTTTTACGACGAGGCCATCGATCTCTTTGCTCATAACGACTTGGCATCCCAGTCGACTCGTCTCTGTAAGTCCGAAAGCAAGGTCAAGCATGTCGTTCTCATCGTCTGATGGTTCCTCCTGTATCAAGTATTAGCCAAGGTTACCCTTTCAACCAGATCTTCAACTGCATACCATCTTGTCATACATGTCCTCGTCCTTCACGATGACATGACACGTACTGCACGCACAGCTCCCTCCGCATGCACCCTCCATTTCCAAATCATTTGCTTGTGCGATGTCCAACAAGTTATCGCCATCGGCGACCTCGAATGTCGATTCTTGCCCATCCTTGTCGATAAATGTCACTTTTCTTTCCTCGCCTTGCTTGGGTGGCGTGAGGTCGCCGTGCTGTCGCACAGAGGTCGTGTGGAATGTCCGATGAGGCGAGGAGGTGTATGAACGATGCGAGCGTCGGGTCGGTATAAGAGGAAGTCCGCTCCGCGTACTCGAAGCGTATGCTCTTTGCGATGGAAATGTTGATGGACTGAACCTCAGCTGCCGACTAGCATTGGTCACATGGTCTCGTGAAGCCGTTTGCAGACTCGTGGTCGCCGTCCGTGAGAGTGCCAGGCATTGCGATCGCAATAATGTCGTGGACTGCATGGTGTGAAGATTGTAGATGGCGAGGAAATAATTTCAATGTCGAGACGACGTCAGCAGATAGAACTATGCATGAAGTCTGGAGAGACCGATCCGGACGATCTCGGGGATGCTTTGTTGACGCAGACGCCATTATCGGGGGAGCTTTCCATTGCCAACTCTTTCAGACTTGCACGACACTACACTCCTGGACATCCTACGACACGAAACTACGAGATCAGTCACTTTGCCTGCTGTATACCTCGAACACGCCATGGACAAGGACCGATTCCCCATGTCGCCTTCACGCGAGCCTAATCCGTTGCGACCATACTACATACCACCTTCGATAGGCTCCTCATCACCAAATATCTCCGCCTCCACTGCGCAAGCATCTCGCATCAACCGACCGACACAATCAGGATCGTCATTCTCCGACACTGCGCGTGACTATCTCCCGGATCTGGATCTCAAATCTACAACGGGGGAAGCATGGCAGACTACGAGGAGCTTGATCGACACCCTAGCATGGCGGTATACATCCATCCTTCTCGCGCAGCCGTTCGATGTCGCAAAGACAATACTGCAGGTCTCGCTACCGCAAGCGACGGCGATTGAGAGCACGACAAAGAAGAGGAGAGGAGGGAGCAGTTCAAGAGGCAGGATATTTGGTGTAGAGGATCCATACGCGAGCGACCACAGCGATGACATGCCAGACTACTTCTCATCAGCGGCACCACGAAGTCGATCACCACGGAGGAGGAATAGGACACCACCCAGTCATGATACATCCCCTTCACCCACACCACGGCCTCGATCGCGCAGACAACAGGATGCTTCGGAAGATGTGATGATACGGCTTAAGAAGCCCGCGAGTGTCATGAATGCCATCGCAGCTCTATATAACACCTCCGGCGCGGTCGGAATGTGGCGAGCGAGTAACACCACTTTCCTCTACTCCATCCTCCTCCGAACTACCGACTCCTTCATCCGCAGTCTCCTGCTCGCTCTTCTCGGCCTACCAGATATTCCCGGTCCCGATCAAGGAGGTCTCGCACCTGGTCTGACCGTCGCAGGCGCTGCCGGCTTCAGCGGCATCGACCTGTCAGATAGTCCCAACGTCGTTGGGTCTATCATCGTTATTGGCATATCCAGCTGCCTGACAGGCCTCCTTCTGGCACCTCTCGACCTCGTCCGGACTCGTCTGATAGTCACACCCGTCTCCGAGCCGCCACGCGGTCTAATACAAAATATTCGCCGTCTACCGAACCTCGCTCCGTCCTCTCTCTGGCTTCCAACAGCTCTCTATCACTCCATCCCGAACGTCTTCTCCGCCGCTACGCCTCTCTTCCTCCGGCGCCAAGTCCGCATCACACCCGAGCTTTCTCCTTCACTATGGAGTCTAGCAAGTTTCACGACCACCCTCACTGAGCTGTTCATCCGATTGCCTCTAGAGACCGTCGTTCGTAGAGCACAAGTCGCAGAACTCAAGGCGGCTGCATCAACGAAGCAGACAGATCTTCAATTGATCGTGGACCCGGCGCCATATGTTGGAGTCTGGGGGACGGTGTACAGCATCCTGTACCTGGAAGGCGAGACGACGACGAAGGCGACGAACGGCATGTTGAGAACCAGAAGGGGGCAGGGCACGTCAGGGCTTGTCAGAGGGTGGAGGATTGGTTTCTGGGGACTGGTGGGTGTTTGGGGTGCTGGAGCGCTTGCTCCGAGGGATGCTAAGGGCGGCGGGTTTTGATGAATGAACGGACGTGCATTTATGGATATGCTTGATGCGTTTGCTGATGATACCCTTTCCGAGGTCTTTTGCTGTCCGTGGTAGAGACCACTCCACTCTGCTTCGTTGAAGCTTTGTTAATTCGAACAGCTCCACAAATCAAAATGCTGCGATGAGATGAGCATATACTATCACGCATGCACCAGTCTCCACAATCATCATGGAGCAGTAGCTCTGCGGCGAGTGCTACAGCCTGCTAGGCCATCGTGGTACGCCAAATAGGACAGTTTACGTAGCTAACTTAGCGGGACGGTGCAGGGGACATTTGCAGATCAAATCGTTAAGAGGCGCACACAAAACAGCGGTACTTTTCCGCAGACGCTGTGTTGATTTGTCGAGATCTCGTCGTTACCTTCTTTGTCAGCTCTCAACTGACTGTTAGGTTATGTCGTCGTGCTTCGTATTTCGTATAGAGGCGGACCACATGCCGTTCAAAGCCTCGGCCTCTTCCCGACCTTCGGGTCGTCTCTCCACCACTCACCAGGCCATGCTCTGCGTCTAATCACCAGTACATAAACTCCCGCCCGCCATGTCGTTTCATCAAGACCAGGCTCTCCGAGCGCAATCGGTCTCGTACGCACAGAACGACTCCGAAGAGCGTGCTCCCAAACGCCCACGCTCGGGAACGGAGACCACTTCTGGCGATGTGACGGCCTCCATCTCAGGTGAGGCTACCACCAGTGGTCCAGAGAACAATGCACGTCTCTACAGCTGCGGCAAGTGCTCCAAAAGCTATGCGCGCCTGGATCACCTCTCACGCCATGTGAGAATGCACACACAGGAAAAGCCATACGCGTGTCAAATCTGCACAAAAGCCTTTGCAAGAGCAGATCTCCTAAAGCGGCACACCCTCGGCCACTCCAAGGATGATCCCCAGTCAAAGCCACCAGTCATTCAACATTCGCGAGTTTCCCAGGCGTGTGAGGCGTGTGCTGGACTTCACCTCAAGTGCGAAGAGGAGAAACCTTGCAAACGGTGTACGAAGAAGAACATTCAATGTAACTTCACGCCGAATTTTCTTCCCAACGAGATGAACCAGGAACCGAGCCAACAGGGCGCTCCATATGAGCATCAAAATCAGCACCAACCTCGAGATCAGCATCAGCAGCAGCAGCAGCAGTATCACGATCCACAACAACATCAACAAGAGCAGCACCATCAACAGCAGCAACACTATGGTGAAAACTCCCAGCACCATCACCAACATCAAATGCAAAATATGCAGCACATCCAGGCAATGCAGCAGCAAACACCGCCACTACAGCATCGGAACTCCTTTGGACATCCTGATCAGGCGCCTTCGATGCAGATTACCGAGCAGAATGCGCCCATGCAACAGCCGCACGGTCAGATTGGCATGGGAATGGAGGGCTCCATGATGCCACCTCAAACGCCTGGAAATATGTTTGACTACCTTCGAGGCAAGATGAATTATGACGAAAACCAGTCGCATGTGCAAGTTGTGGACTTCCAGCAACAAGGGCCTTGGACTCCGCGAGAATTGTTCGATTTTGGTGTTGATACGAACATGGAACTGAACGATATGGACCTGACGTTTCTCGATACGTACAATCATGCGAATCCCTTCGATCTACGCACTCCGAGCATTGGCTTCCCAACTACCGGTTCGGATATCATGCCGAGCTTCACTTCAGCGCCGGTACCGCCCATGGACACAGCTGCTTTGCCCAAGGCGTCGGTGTGGCGATTTCGACCTCTCTCGAAGGACTCTGGTAGTGCCGAGCAGGTGAACCTAAGCCTCCCTACACCTACGAGTCTCGACATCGATCGAAGGGTGACATGCGAACCTCTGTCGCAAACCTCACGAGATAAGATCCTCGCCATGATCTTGAGCACCTGCAAACCCAATAGCATACCGCGTGCCGTGGCATGTTTCCCCTCGATCGGACTGCTTGATAGTCTCTTCCAGTTCTCTTTGACTTCCCCCGGATCGCATGCGAAGCACTGGATTCATGCTCCGACTCTGCTTGCAGGACAGACACGACCTGAGGTTCTCGCCGCGATCACCGCTGCTGGAGCAGTCCTAACACCCGATGCATCAATCCGCAAAGTCGGCTACGCTATTCAGGAAGCAATCCGAACAGCAGTCGCCGTACAGGTCGAAGAAGACAACACCCTGATGCGCGATTTGCAAATAATGCAAGCGTCTCTGCTACAGCTCAAGATCGGTCTCTGGAGTGGCGACTCTCGCAAGATGGAACTAGCAGAAGGTTTCCAGCAAGTCCTCGTCACTATGGCACGTCGAGGAGGCCTGTTTCGTCGTGGGACATATGAACGCATCGTTCCATACGCGGAAGACCAAGGCGAAGTGCTCGAGGGTAAATGGCGAAGATGGGTGAAGCAAGAGTCCCGCAAACGCTTCGCACTCCACCTCTTCCGCCACGACCTTGAAGCCTCCGTCTCTCTCCTCAGCAGCCCTCTCATCTCCTACGCCGA
The DNA here is from genome assembly GCA_000983655.1 of Zymoseptoria brevis. Taxonomy (NCBI): domain Eukaryota; kingdom Fungi; phylum Ascomycota; class Dothideomycetes; order Mycosphaerellales; family Mycosphaerellaceae; genus Zymoseptoria; species Zymoseptoria brevis. Next base: position 26,914 of record JYJE01005165.1, on the reverse strand, counting down.
ACTCTACCTACCTCTGCCCGAGTCCGAGAACCTGTGGCACTCCCCTTCCGCCGAGTCCTGGAAAGCAACTTATATGCGCAACACCGGTCCTCGTCACGAACGCCAGCCATCTCTGGTCGACTGCATTCAAGACCTCGACATTCTCGCCGTGCGCGACATCTTCGTCGACCAACGTCAAGCCTCCATGGCCGTCCTCGGCGCCGCCTGGCGCATGATCTGGGAGTTCCGCCAGCTCGACTCCACGATGAAAGACACCCACAACCAATGGAACAACGGCAACATGCTCATGTCAACCCGGCACGCTGAACTCACAAAACTCATGCAGTGCTTCCGCATTTCTTCCGTCGAAGACACAAAGGTCACCCTCATCGTCGAGCTCCTGCTCATGCACCTCCACATGTCTCTCGACGATGTCCAGCTCTTCGCAGGCGTCGAGGGTGAAGAAGAGTCCCGTCGCGTGTACCCCTCTCTCGTACAATGGACTCGCACCGCCACCGCTCGACAAGCCCTCTGGCATGCGGGTCAAGTCCTCCGCGCATCCCGCGATCTACGCTCAGGTCTCGTCTGCGACTTCGCCGCCATTGCCGTCTATCAAGCCAGCTTGGCATTCTGGTCATATGGCATCATCACCCGCGCAACAGAGCCTGGTCCGCCGTCCAGCAACAATGGCGTGGCTTTCTTGGATGGAGAGGAAGACAATGCTGTCAAGCGATGGTTGGTGCATGGCAAGGGAGCGGCCGCAATACGAACGTGGACGGCGAAAGCACAAAATGAAGGCGCCGCGTTGGTGGCGGATCCGAATGATGTTGTGGGTGCGGTGGTGTTGTTGATGAGGAGGAGTCATCATGAGACGAGGAACCCGCCGTTGGTGGATAATTTGATCAATATCATGGAGGGATTGAGGAAGGCCGCGAGGATTTCTTGAAGAGACGGGGATTTCACCTTGTGCACGATGTTATGCATTACGACTTTGTTCATGCGATGTATTAGTAGCGTATATATGTGCCATTATCTTATCAGTGACGCCTCTTGTTCGAAACATATATACGTTGGTCGTTCGTGATATTGGAGCCGTACCTTACCCCTTGCTTTGCTCAGAGCACGCGGCCACATCAATTCAGAAACCCGTTGCTCCGCAGAGCATCAGAACCCAGACTTCTCGATGTAGTGTATGCCGTCAATACTTCACCTGGCGTATTCGTCGCTATTGAAGCCCTGTGGCGATGCGACAAGTGAATTCCTCCGCATGCCAGCGGCACGCCGGATCCGGACAAATCTGGGGCTTGATGGCAAGAACGATCACCTCCACCACGATTCTGGGCAAGAACACATGCAAAAGAAAGGCAGTCACAAGATACGGCAAGATTCACACACGGCAGGAGCACGTTCCAGAAGAATCAACATGGCCTTCACTCTTCTCTCGACGATCCAGCAATCGCATAAAACCATCGGACTGCAATTGGAGAATCCGAACAAAGCACATCCTCATCACCAACTCTGGGTCAGACGCTTTCGGCTGGTTGGGTCGACATCGTACCATCGAACAAAGCAACCGCGAGCCTTGCAATCCAATCGACCAGCCCAAACCTTCCATCTCCCACCTTGAATGGGTGGGCACCTGACCGAACAATCGTTCACTTCACCTTCTCAACACGACGATCGTGCTTGCGATGGAGGAAGACAACACCGCTGCGCGTAGCCGTACAGCTCCACTGCATGTCAACTCAACCGTGCGGCCTGGCCTCCTCGTCAAGCTTGACTTCAGCCCGATTATGACGACCAGCACCGACGCTCCGCCCGAAGATGCGACCAATCCGACCGCAAGCTCCATCTTTATGCCACGACCCGCGCAGCCCCCACTAAAACCGCCGCCCCAGCCGGAGACCACATCGATACGGAAGGAAAACGTTCACTTACCTTCGCTGTCCGACTTTGCACCAGAAACATCCTTACCTACTGTCGTTGCACCTCACCAGCAGTCTATCCAGCACAATGGACGGCTCACACAGGAGGAGAAGCCACCGAGCAACGACAGCCAGACCGGCACGGAAGAGACATCCTTTGCGCAGGCGCTCCTACAGCTGAAGCACGGCCATGCTAGCTCTTTTTCTCACGATGCGGTGACATTGCCTGTGATCACGGCCGGATCAAGGCTTCCGCCCAAGATGGTTTTCGCTGGGCCAGATGAGCCTACACCACAGAAAGAGGTGGTGACGGTGGAGAAAACACATGAACGAGTAGCCGAACCGGAGTTGGACTGCATCAGCGTCCACAGGCCACGTCCAGCGGGAGAGGATCTCGTACAGCCAGATGACCTTCCCACAGAGCAGGCATCGGGACCAAGGGAGGAAAGGGAGCAGCAGGAACCGCGATCAGATGCCAGCTCGACACAGTCGCTGATCGTGGTCATGCGACTGCCACATGCAAGATCCAATAGCATGCAGCTGTCTATACCAGCCGCACCGAAATCCGAAGACATCACCTACCCGTCACCACAGACTCATGCTACAACACCCAGCGAGGTTGCAGGTGCATCACCTCCAGCACTGCAGCATTCCGAAATGCCCACGCCACCTTCAGATGCCGATGTGCAGGAACCCGATGTCCCAGTGGACCCCACCGGCTTCGACGAGATTGAGCCGGCGCAAAGTCAAACCGCACCAGTCGTGCTTCCTGTCGACATGATGAAGTTTGAAGCAGGGCTGTACGCTCGGGAGCGGAATCCCAGAAGAACCGCGACGCGATTGTACAGCGAAGTGAAGACACCCGAGAAAGCGGCACGACCGAAGCCACCGCCAAAAGCCAAGCCTGCAAAGGCGTTTGTCCAGCCATCACCGCCACAGCGAGTATCTGAAAGGACCAGCAAGCGCGCGCGTGTTGAGAACATGCCCTCCCCGGACAAGCGTCGCAAATTGAGCATCGCATCAGCATCCACCTCTCGACGAAACTCATTGGCCACGCGACCAGAAGTCGAAGCGAAGCCATTCTTCACGCTGGACGGCGGAGAAACGCGACCAACCCGCGATGTCGACTACGACCAAGAGTATGTCGCGAAAATCAGCGAGGTCCTCGGAAGTGTCAGCAAAGCCAAGGTGGCTGATACCCACAAGCAGCAGGCCACACGCATACTGTACCTCTTGCAACAGGCTAAGCCTGCATCAGTGGACGAGGCCCTCTACCTCACAGCATCCGAAGCTGAAGAGCATCTCCGGCCAGGCAAATTCACCAAACAGATTATCGTCACCGCCCAACAACAGCCTCTACCCTTGCAGACCATCGATCAATTCCTGGACGAGTTTTACGAGGATGAGGTGAAAGTCTGGATCCAAGACTCCTCAGCGCGACCCAGCAAAAACTCCCCCAACGTACGACAAGTCAAGGTCTCCGCGGTGAAAGAGCGCATCCTCGGCGGAGCGACAAAGAAGCCCTGGAATCTCCTCGAATTGGCCACGCACCACGAAGATGGCCTCCGCCCTGCATTCCTCAACAACGAAGACTGCCGACTCCTCACCAAACTCAAGATTCCCGGTGCTGCCGACGAAGCTCGCCGCCGCACCTACCCACAAGGATTCAAAGAAGTCGAGAAATGGGCCCTCCTCGCCCAAGCCGGTGCTCTGACGGAACCCCACCAGGACTCCCACGGCTACAGCACGTATATCACCATCAACGTCGGCCACGTCGGCTTCGGCTGGTTATCCTTCCCGACAGACGCCGAGCGGGCCCAATGGCGCAAAAAGCCTCTTAGCTACACGGGCGGCACATGGCGATATGTGGTGCTCAAACCCGGCCAGACCGTGTTCTTCCCCGCGGGCACTGTCCATTTCGTCTTCCGCCTGCCTTCAGCCGGCAACAGTCTTGCGTTTGGAGGGCATATTCTGCGGTGTTCGAATATTGCGCATTGGGCGAGGACGTTGCTGGAAGAACGCGATGCGACGGATGTGACGAATGAGGATTTGACGGATTCGGCGACGGGGTATTTGGAGAGGGTGGGACGGTTTGTGGAGCAGGCGGTGAGGAAGGGCGAGTTGGAGAGGTGGGGTGGAATGGAGGAGGTGGATGAGTTTTTGAGGTTGAAGGAGGAGTTTTTGAGAAGGAAGTGAGTGAGAGAGATTGTTGTTGTTGTGAGGTGTCAGATGTGAGATGTGGTAGAGGTGCACGGACCTGAGGCCAGATCCGGAGGGGGAAGTGAGATTTGGGGGCTGAGATGTGAGAGGTGGTTGAAGTCACAGGACGAGCAGTAGTATTGTTAATATCACCATCGGAAAAGGAGATTTGATCGAGTCTCGCCTTTATGGTGACTCTAGAGTAGAAGGCTTCAGCGGCTACAGGCTCAAGTCCTTGGGACCCGATATATCCCCACATTCGACCATGCATTCATCCATATCCATCCCAGTCTACGGACTGACGGCTGTCTCCCAGCCTTCTGCGGGCATTGCGTATCGACGTCCTGCTGAATGAAATGCGACATTTTGGTTATATCTCGCTGTCCCGACTTGGCCTCGGACGCTTGACGAGTAGTCTGTGAAAGTTCGGAGAATCCACGTATGCCGTGACTCCGGAGATGCCGCTTGTTGGTGCCGTCGAAGCAGATATTAGTCCCGGTTGGCATGAGATACCAGCCTTCGATATGATCCGACCCGTTGAGCACGAGAGGTGCTCAGACAGACCTTCGAGCAAGCGATGATTCACCAGCGTTCGAACCTCGAGGCATGATGATTTGGTCGGGCGCATCCCATCTTCTCGGGAGCCTCCTTAAAAGGTCCCGACTATTGCGCCGGCGCAAATATCGAAGCCTTCACACGTTCATCAGCACGCCTTCCCCAAACCACATACCAACCCACAATTCAACTCACCATAAAACTCTCCAAACCCCCCTCAAACAATTCATTCCCCACCCCCACCCCACCCTTGTGCTCGACGGGCGCGAGCGGCGACTTGACCACATACTCGACATACAGTGTGGCCCAAATCTGATGCAACACGGTACGCATATTCCCCACCCGCGTATCCGTCAGCAGCACGAGTTTGAGTTGCGTGGGCGTCTCAAAGTAATGCAATTTGTACTCTCCCGTACGGTAGGAGAGGAATTGATCGGAGGGACCGCCGAGTTGCCGGGCCATGCGGCGGAGGGAGAAGATGGTGCCGAAGATGAGTTTTTGGACGTCTTGGTTTTTGGAGGCGAGTTTGGCGGTGGCTGCGGCGGAGGGGGGAAGGCCTTGGCTGGGTTTGTTGGGTTCTGTGGGGATGGGGGTTGTGGTGGGTGGAGAGGTCCAGCGTTTGGAGTAGATGCATTCGGCTGGGAGGGTGGTGTTAGTTTGGTTGTTCGTTTGATTCGGGGATGGTGGTGGGTTTCTTTTACTGTGTCGGTCGAAGATGTAGAAGGAGTATAGCGACATGGTTGGATTTGAGGAGGTCTCAATGTGTGGCTCCGCGAGACTGGGATTCCCGCAGTCTCTAGATGTCTTTGCGGTGATCCTGTCGCATGGTCTTCGGCCGAGATATGTCGCAGCACTTATATCATATCGTCGTTGGTATGGTCTTAGTGAAGATGGAGTGTAAGATATACATCTACTTTAGTACAAGTGCAAGCGAGCCTCCGGGACTCAGTCCGATCGGTCTCTCCACCGCAGGACCCCACGTTTGAACACGACACAGCACTCCCGTTGTCAATCTCACTGCGAAGAAGGAATCCATTCGCCGTGACTTCTCCCAGTTCGCGAATTGGCTGCTGAACAGGGCATCCGCTTGGTGTATACTTTCAAGGGCTCGACGTCCGAATCAACGCACCGCATTGCACCACCCATTTCACCTACATTGATTGACCTTTCGTGGTGAATCCCTCGACTGCACACTACCTCATCGCCTACGAACGTGAACATACTCTGGAAAAACAACGGCTCAAATCGCAACAGACAATCCTAGCCTACCACTCTCGGGGTCCATCTGTTGTACAACATCGCTCTTCCGACCCGCTTTATATCCTCAGTCCACGCAGTCAGCACCAACAACATCCTCTGTTCAAGAATACTATGGTCCTTCCCAGCCCGCCGTAGGGTTTCAGACAGACCCGGGAACTCCCATCCGTCCACCTCGCAATCTCGACCACATGTCTGCAGACGACCGTGCGTCGCGTTCTCGCGAGGACCTCCCTACCATTCTTCCCGTCCACAACGTACGCATTGAGGTCGACCTGCCGACCCCGACCGCCGACCATCCGCCTTCGCTTCCTGTCAGACATTTGTATGTACTCAACCCTCCTCCCCACTGTGAGATGCTGTTCCGCAAGACTCACTCGAAAATCTGAAAGATCCGCTCCGGCGTACCAATCCCCACTACGACATCACCGACGAGCACCCTCGAGATCGAAGGGCGTGAAAGAGACGTTGGATGCGAGGTCACATTATGGCAGTAGTGATGACGATGGAGGCGCCGTCCACCGGATCAATCAATATGTCATCAAGCAAGAGATAGGCAGAGGGAGTTTTGGAGCGGTACATCTGGCAGTGGATCAATATGGAGCTGAATTTGTGAGCCGATCCGTCTTCTTGGGTGGGAGCACGGCGTGACGCTGGGTGCTATGCTGATCCATCGTTCTCGTAGGCCGTCAAAGAGTTCTCCAAGTCTCGACTCCGAAAACGAGCGCAGTCCAACCTCTTAAGAAAGCCTGCACACGCACGGCGACCCGGACAACTGGCTGCAGGAGTCGGCGGATTCAACTCTCCCCTGCATCGGCAATCTTCGAGCGATAAGGCCACCGAGAGCAACAACTCATTGAGCTTGATCAAGGAGGAAATTGCCATCATGAAGAAGCTCGATCATCACAACCTGGTGTCCTTGATCGAAGTGCTGGACGATCCTCAGGAGGACTCGCTATACATGGTGCTGGAAATGTGCAAGAAGGGTGTGGTCATGAAAGTCAGCGTCGAGGAGCGAGCTCATCCATACGAGCAGGAAGCATGTCGATGCTGGTTCCGAGACATGATTCTCGGGATCGAATACCTCCACGCACAGGGCATCATCCACCGCGACATCAAACCTGACAATTGTCTCATCACGCACGATGATGTCTTGAAGATTGTCGACTTTGGTGTCAGCGAGATGTTCGAGAAGGAATCAGATATGCACACGGCAAAGTCGGCCGGAAGTCCTGCTTTCATGCCGCCGGAGCTGTGTGTTGTCAGACATGGAGCCGTGAGTGGGAAGGCAGCTGACATCTGGAGTATGGGTGTCACGTTGTACTGCTTGCGATATGGACGGATACCTTTCGAGCAGACGAATATGCTGGAGTTGTACGAGAGTATCAAAGCCGACGATGTGGACCTTGAGAACGAGCAGGACAAGCAGTTTGAAGACTTGATGCACAGGTTACTGGAAAAGAATCCCGATAAGCGGATCACAATGGACGAGCTGCGGGTCAGATATCTCATATGCAAGTCAAGACTAAGACTGACCGGCTCCAGGTACATCCGTGGGTCACAAAAGGCGGCACCGATCCGCTACTTTCCGTCGAGGAAAATTGCGCAAATCTGGTCGAGCCTCCAACAGAAGCCGAGATGGACGATGCGATCACAGGTAACATGTCGCACTTGATGATTGTCATGAAAGCAGTGAAGCGCTTCAAGAAGCTCGTCCGGCGTAAGCGTCCGGAGATTCTTGAGAGCATATTCGGTCGTGAGTCCCGATTTACACGACCACCGGATTCGGTCCATGCAACTTCCAAGAGTGCAGATGCCCGGGATCGGAAACCGATTGAATCCGCGTTAGCTGTCCAAGGAGTGCACAAGGAGACATATGCGGGTACAGCGGCGCCGGCGCTGGATGGAGCTTCTGCAGAATCGCCCATGTCAATACCGACGACGCATTCCTCTCCTCATCGCGACGACGGTTCCGGTTCCCCATCCACTCCACGCCCTCAGTCAGACCAACAAACTCCACTCTCGAGCCCCGAGCGTCCATCATTAATGCGCGATAAGTCCAATACCTTCCCACTTGACGACCGCGATCGCGCCAAAGGACAAGCCCACGATCCTCTCGAAGACCGACTTTTCCTGCACATCGGATCAGATCCGGACGCTTACCACGAGCCCCATCACGAACACCCCATCATCAGCGAAAGCCCCTCCGGCGTCGACGAAGACATCTACGAGCGAGCATACCAAGAAGAAATGCGTCGCATCTTGGAAGAAAAAGCCACCGCAGACCTCGTCCTCACCCGACGAGTCGAACACATTGAACGTCTCCGTCGTCATCCTAATGTCTTGGCTTCTTCCATCAACCACGCCATCGACTTCGCCGGCACTTCTGCTAGTCGCATGCATGCACGCGCGAAAAATGGTCATGTGGCCAACTTCGTCCGCGAAGCAAAAGTCAAAGCGAGAGAACGTCGGGCAGAAGACAGCGGTACCAATACTCCTTCTTCAGAACGCCCTTCACCCGCGGAGGGAGGAGGTAGTGGATTCTCCAGTTTCGTGCGAGAGGCGAGGGATAAGGCCAGAGAACGCAAAGCGGAAGAGAGGAGCAGTTCCACCACCTCCCGACCGCAGAGGAGTCCTTTGCCGGAAGACGATGCCGCGAGTGGTCTGGACGGCTCATCGACGCCGAGTTCCGGACAGAGTGGTGGCGGTGATCCGCGACGACTTCGTGATATGGCGAGGAGTTCGGCCGGGGATGTGCTGAAAGGTGTGGCGAAACGATTGGACGATCGTGCGACCAAGTTGCAGGTCAGGGGGAATAGTAGTCCGCAGCTACCGACTTCGTCGTCGTCGGCGAGTTGAGTTGAGTTGCGGGACATGTCCTTGGAGAGGGTTGGACTGTATGACTTACTCACTTTGGATTCAGAATGAATGTGTAGTGTATACGAAGAAATGGCGGGCATTGATTGCGGTGCTGGTCGCTGAGCATGTTGTGCATTTTGGGATTGGATTGGGGGGGTTTTAGCGTGGTGTTGGGGAAAGGCTCTTCTTGGATATTTGCATACCCAAGGTAGTGTGACGGGGAGAATACATCAAGTGGACCATGTCACATCACACTTGTAGACTGCTGCTCACTACCGTCAGGAACAAGTTTGAAAAACCTTTTTCATCTTCTCTCAAAACAGCAACGCTAAATTATCAAAACGCACCACACCTCCATCACCACATGTCTCATTCCAACATCATCATCCCTCCTTCAATTCCTTGCCCTCCCTCTCCCTCTTAACCCTCTGCCTCTCCAACCCCTTCACCTCATCCCAATGCTCCTTCACCCACGCCTCTACACCCACCTCATCCCTCAACACCACATCCCCGCAAGTCCCATCCACCAACCGTCCCAACTGCGACGCCCCAATCCCATGCGGCTCCTCCGACACGCTCATCTTCCCGCAGCACTCCCCCACCCCAACCCACCTCTGCATCGCCCGCAAGATCTCGCCAACCTTCTTCCGATCCGTCACATTGCTGTACTTGGCAATGATGGGTTTGAGGAAGTGGTCGGCTTCTTGGTTGGCGATGGTGTGGATGAGTTTGGTGTGCAGGTCGGTGTATGCGGATTTGCGGGCGAAGGAGGCGACTGCTTCGCGGTGGAGGACGGGGCGGGTTGGGATGGAGGAGGGGATGATGGGAGGGGGTTTGGTGGTGGGCTGTTTGCAGGTTTGGCATGTGACTTCTTCTTTCGAGTTGGTGCCGTTGGTGGTTGAAATGTGCTGGAACTTCTTTGGGAGATAGTCGTCGAGAAAGCTGGTGAAAAGGGGGCGTTTGACGGAGCGGGGTTTCGCGCGGGTTTGGGTGGATGGCTGGTCGGAGTGGCCACCCGCGGTCTCACGACCGACGAGGCGGGACGCGGAGAGCCAGTCGAAGAAGTCTCTGACCGTGGTGAAGCCGTCGTAGTAGCGGTTTGGATCGAGCCCGAGGAAGTCCATGACTTGGACGGGATCGTTGGAGAGGAAGAGCTTGCCCAGGGTGTCTTCGATGTTGAGGTGAGGAGTTGTGCGCTCCGCGTCGAGCTCTTTGGCGGCATCGTACTCGGGGAGGCGAAGGAAGAGACCCTTGTCGGTGAGCGAGAAGCCGTGCTGACGAACGATGTGGCCGAGCAGGATGTTCAGATCGCCGTAGGAAGAGTAGAAGATGTGCCAGTCGTAGTCGGCGGTGTTGACGATGTGGACGTCAATCTGAGCGCAGACTTTGGTGCTGAGTGGAGCTGGTGGGTGAGCCTCTGTGATGGAGGTGTCGGTCTTGTGACGGTGCTTGTAGATGACCGGGTCGCGGTCCTCGACGCTTCGGACCATGTCCTGAGGCACCGCGAGGCTAAAGCTTTGGTTCTCGCCGGTGCTGTGCTTGATCAGACCGCGAGCGCCGACGTGACGGGCCAATTCCATGGTATTGACAGGACCATCATGAGCAATGATGATGTCGAGGTCGCCGTAGTCTTTCTTCTCGGGAGCCTCGATGAGAGCGCAGATCTGATGGTCTGGAAGGACTTCCTGAAGGCGCTCGATGCAAGTCGATTTGAGTTGAGCGTAGACTTTGGGAGTCATGCGCGGAGTGTAGAGGGTTGGCTCGCCATCGGCGGATGCTTTGGTGAAGGTGCTGCCTCCCATTGCGATGGAAAGTGCGTGAGTTCGGAAGTGAGTGGGAATGTGGAAGAGTAACAAGGTTGATGGTGGCAGTTGTCGATGTGCCGAATGAAGGTTATATGGCTAAGGTCGCTCCTCTGCTTGCCTTGGCAGTTTGCTGAAGAGAAAGCGCGGTCTTGAGTTTGTGGCTGTCTGCTTTGAGAGAACAATCTGGAGTACCTTAAGGTATCTTATGCGCTTGCTCGAAGAATGGAAGTCTTGTTCAAGCCAAGGCCACTGGACCTGTAAGGTAACTTTCGATTTGATTCTTGTTGATTCTTGCTCGAACATGAGAGTCATGAAGCAAGGAAAGCAAGCCAAGGTCGAGAAGAAGGTCGTCTTTGCCGCAGCAGTGCAGTCCAGAAGCAGCGGCCTCATTCGTGACCGCTGTCTAGCTACTCGAGAGCACTCGTGAGTTTTAGATGTAGCAGACATTGACATTGCCCGGTATCAGCGCTCTCTTCCGTTCTCATCCAAGACCTCGAGCCATTCCATCTCAAGCCAATCTCGACGCCCTCAATCTGCATTTCCGTCGCCTGGGTTCCCGGATCCCGATACCTTCTGGAGTCGCATCAGCACAAGAATCTTGGTTGAAACACCGCAGACGAGACTCGGAGAGCTCACGTACCTTGCACGCGTGTCGCGGGCTCGGGAATGCCAATAATTCCAAGGCCTCAGCACCCTGCCATCAAGCCGCGGGTCCGGGAAGTGCAAACAGCTCCGCAGGTGACGCCTGAGGAGGGCAGTCGTGATCGCACGAGTTGAGACTAGAGTCCTCGTGGCAATACTTGACATTGTAGCCTCCGCGTCCCTCGGTGTACTGATAGCCATTATAGTCGCAGTAGCCGTTATTCCAGAGGCGGCATGCTTGTCTGCCGGGGTCGACACCGCCGCAGGCGCGGTCGTGGCAATAGCCATTGCAATCATGCCTGCGAGCTCCGCTGATCGGGGCGACGCACTGAACGGGGCCGGCGGTGTAAGTGCAGACGCAGTACGTCTCACAGTTGCTGTCGCCGTAGGCCCCAAGCCAGAGTGATGCGATGATGAAGAGTTGACGGAGCATGTTTGTCGGTGTTTGGCGGTGTGTTCGAGATGAGAGATGGGAGAAAACTTGTTCTCAACAAAGGCAGGTGTATGTCGATTGAAAGATGGAGGCGAGGGAAGAATCACTGTGCAATCGAGGGAAGTGGGGCGAAGTTGTGGTAGCACTACAGCTGGTCTGGTTTATATGTTAGAAGCAGCCTGCCATCTTCGGTGTCAGGAGCGCACTCGCGGGAGGGCATAGACAGGGAATCGCGTACAAAGTCGCGCACATCCGAAGAAGCTTTAGTTCTATTGGAGCTCGGACGGATCAACCGCTCTCGAGCGTGTAGGCTCCAGGGTTGATTTCAGGCCTTGTATTGGCCCGCGCCCTTGTAATCAGGCCAACACCGTTTTCACAAGGATTATTAAACCGTGATCCGTCCGATGTGCCAACACGCTGCAATGCTGGCAATGCGAGCCTACATACTTGGTTCGTGGCACCGTTGGATTGTCAAGTTGTAATCACGCCATTGGCGAAATGGACACAGTGGTGTGCAGTCGCTCAGAGTACAGCTTCCTACAGAAGTATGAAGAGACGGAGCTTGTGATGCTGCTTGAAAATCAAGCTCGAGTACGAAGAAGCTCATCAGGATGTGGCCTGCAGTAGCATGAGCGTCTTTCAATAAACCTTCCGGCAGAACCCTGTCGCCATGGCCCATGGAGCTGACCAACATGCCCTTGGACCTGACGGCAACGCCCGCGTGTCGCTATGCCTTCCCACAATCGATGTGTCACCAACTGATCCCGGCCCTGGAAAAGCCAATATCGTATGGGAACGTCGCTATGTCGCTCTGCCCACGGCATAGGGTTTCTTGTCCATCCCTTTGCAGGTTCGTACGGTGGATAGCCCCTTGAACCGGTGAAAAGTTAGCATCATCGTATTTCGATGTTACATCTTGCTGTCACCACCCACCTGATCCAAGCCAATCGCAGCAGACTCTGGCACCTCCAGCATCGCGGCCTCGAGCTGACTCTTCCTTTCCTGGATAGTCTGCGTGTGCTTCTGCTAAACAAGCAGGGATATGACAAGCGATATGGCCGCAATGTAAGTGTAGATCCTCGGTCCTTCGTTAAATGCCATTGCGAATGCTGCTCGTACCGCTACCTGACGGGTCAGGTCGAGCTGACTGATGGAGCTGGGATTCCGGGATACAGTGCTGGTCTGCTCGGTAGATAGAATATCTGTCAGGTCAGCAATGTGATTGGCGAGCAAAGCGCTGCTGGTCGCGACCCCGAGAGTACCTCCCACGACTCGGGCCTGGTCGAGAAGACCTTGTGCTAAAGCGTGGTCTCGGAACTTTGTGTTGAGGCTAATGACCATGGTTGTACAGCAGAATGTTAATCCGGCGCCAAAGCCAGCGAGGACTTGCGCTCCATACAGCAAGTGAGGCACGTGGAGGCTGGTTGGCGTGATAGAGAACAGGCCGCATCCGATGAGCAGGAGGCTGTTTCCCACGATGAGGGTGTGGAAGTTGAAGTTGTTCTTCATCGACATGATGCCTCCCGCTGCGGCTCCAATGGCAGGGGACACTACTGATGGTAGGAGGTGTAAACCTGGTCTGGTCATTAGTCAAGAGACCGGCACTTCAATTTGCTGGTGTACGTACCAGATTCGACGGCGGAAAGGATATTGACAACCTTAAGGAAGATTAGAAGCTGTATGACCAAGAGCAGCCCGGAAAAACCAGTCAAGAGTGTGGTTCTGCTTCTCATCAGCCGCGAATGATTCGGACATCCTCAAGGATCACAGACAGCAATATGCGGTCTGTCGAAATCCGCCATGGCAGGATCTCAGCCGTGTCCTTGGAGTACGCCAGTCGATCGAGAGCAAACGCCCAAGCGAGCAATGCAACGAACTGTATCCAGAAATGGCTATCAGTGCGACGATTACGGGTGAGCTCCAGCTTCAGGCTCGACTACCACCCTCCTGACACCCATACGTCAAGGCGGTGGTGAAAAGGAGCAGAAGTGCAGCGCCGACGAAGATCAACCTGTGACAGTTCCACGTGGACGAGATGTGTTCCGCGAGTCTGCTCGGTATCAGCTGGCCAGACGAAGTAGAGAATCAGCATGGTCGGGACTGCAATCGGAGGGTTGATCCAGAAGATCCATATCCTGAGCTTTCATCAGCATTGAGTATCGGGGCAGAACGGAGCAAGACTCTTACCAGTCACCCCTTTCCAGCCGTTCACGGAGTTTCGCGCGCAAACGCCGAATTCATTCATTCCCATCACGCCTAGCTCCCCTTCGTCACAATAGCATCCATCCAAAAGCCAAAAATACCGATATAACTCCAGCAAAAAAAGACCCTCACAACTCCCACAAACCGACTTCGGGTTTTGGGGGGACCCCTGGGTAACCAGTTGGATTTTCAATGACCGTATAGAATTACAGCTACTATGCAAGAGTTGTGAAGGTAGCGCACTATCCATTCTGCTAAAGCAGATTCTGTTCTTAGCAGTGTTCTTCAAAGAGAGGGTCTTGGTGGCTCTGAAGATGGCGGAACTTGTGCAAAATATATAGGCCTCAATGTGGCCAGTCGCTTTGGCGCACCGGAACTGTGAGAAGTGAATGTGATGACTCCTCCCAATACCGGACCGACGGCGCCAGGTATGGCTAGAAAGATGCCGATGATCGAGCTTGCAAGCGGCAGGAGGCTATTGAAGATCAGTCGACCGGTGATACCGAGTATGAGCGATTCCACATTCTTACCGAACAGGCGACATTTCCGGGAAACAGATGATGGTGATGGGAGTACATGATCGAGCTCCCGACACCTTGCAAATTTCTGCATGCGATGAGCTGATTCATGCTCTGGGCGAAGCCTGATCCGAACGAGGACGCAGGAAATATGAAGGCTCGGAAGAGGACGACAAGCCTTCGGCCAGAGGCATCGGCAAGACGGGAAGACAAGACTGCGAAGCCCAACTAGGTGAGAGTGTACCCCAAGACGGTCCAGAGGGAGGTCTGGAAGTTGTCGAATTCGATGTTTGATAATACTGATCAGCACGGCTGAATTCGGCTTCCGAGTGGTAGTTCTAGAGCATACTGATGGCCACGAGAGCAGTCGCGACGATGGTCTCGTCCATCAAGGAGAGGAGCAAGAGAATCGACAAGCAGAAGAGGATGACCAACAATCGTCATTTCGCGAACTCTTTACTTTGGGCTGGCCTCGCATCTCCGCCATGCTGCATGATGGCAGAGTGTTGTGGGTCCATCGATGGAGTCTTTGGAAATGTTGGATGGGTATGAAATGTGAAGCCACTGAGGTCCTGGCGTGATGAACTGTGACTGTCGCATTGTGTTCGCTCAACATATATGTTCGGTACCGAAAGCGGCTGCCTGCTCGATGAATGTCAACATGAATCGCGAGCATGTGAAGGATTTCCTCCCACGTTTCTCAGCGTCCTCATTCGGGCGTGCCTCTCAATTTGATTTCGTAGGATTACCATCTTTGGCGCGACGGCGCCTAGCATAGCCCTGGCACTCCTTTTGACAACAACGCCTCAGTCGAGGTCTCCTCAAGTCATGGAACAAGAGCGATTGGTAAAGGCGAGGGGTTTCCGTTGACCAACGCTTTGATTTCTTTTCATCCGTCGATCGAGACTCGTACCTCTGAACGATGGCTGCCTTGTTGAGGCGAAGCTGCTGAGACTGAACTGCAACGCTGATTAGGAGCTGAAAGCAGTAGCGTTATGAGAAGGTTCGATGTGTATCTGCGTCCGCGAACAGTTTCTGAGAACTGCGCACTCCTCATGGCACCATGACTGTCTGAAAGCATCGCTTTAGCGCACGTTATTGCTCCTAGACCGCGATTCAAGGCGCATAGTAGAAACATACCACAGCGTCTGCTCGAAGGATGCAATCTCTTCCTGCTTCCTTGGATCGTGCATACAATCAGATGAACCGCAGACTCGACTTGAGTAGGCAGCACTTGGGCGTAGCTGTCGATTGCTGGACTGTTTGAGATGTGTGAAAGTCTCCTCACGGTCAAGACAAGCTGTTGCATTCATGTAGGATACTGTGAAGTGCTTAGTCCACCCCAGGAGCAGGTGGTCCATCTTTCGGAGCCGCCGCTGCCGCGCCGATCGTTTTCGCCTCCTTTCGCTTCGTCGCAAACGGATTGTTCCCGCCCATAAGCATGTTGCTCATCATATCAAACATCGGGTTACTCTGTGACGGAATCTTGATGGCAAAGTACATCTCTCCAATCTGTGCCAAAGTTTCATCCCAGGCCACCTCCTTCAAGTGCGCGGCGTAGTGGGTCTTGAGTTGTTTGAAAAGGTCGGCGCTACCGCGTTGTATCGCTAAAAGTAGAAGTCCGAGGAAGTTGAGGAGAGGAAGAGATGGATAAATTCTGATGTCGGAGGATGGCGAGGATATGCTCTGTACGCCGAGGCCTGGATGTGCGGAGGAGAGCTTGCTGGTGAAGAGCAGAAGAGCCTTGTTCGCACCGCGAGTATTGCCGATGAGAAGGTAAGGAAAGACGGCGCGGGCGACGTAGTGTGATGCCGTGGACGGTTCGTCTGAGGAGTACCATTCATATTCCATGTCTGCAAAGACGGAGGCTGAATCGGATGTCCCCAATGTAAGATGTCGTTCTGCATCGTAAGGCTCGCCTTCTTCCGCGAAGAGTGTTCCAATCACGTGGTGTAGCTCCGGGTCACCTGCTGGGAACTCGCTGCATTTGCTAGACCATCTGCCGAACATTAGCAGGTGTTGTTGACTGGTCATGGTTGTGCTCCCTGGACTCACTCAACGATACTGCCAACAAACTTCTTCTTCGCAGGCTCGTTAGGTGGAAATGCCTTCAGTAGTCCCAGTATCCGCGCTTTGTTCGCAACATCCGCCTTCAGCTCGCCCTTCTGATAGACTTCCATGAGATATATGCAGAGGTCTGCTCCAGAGCCACCTTGTCCAGCTTTGAGTAACATAAGGGCGCCCGAGGATAGGAGATCCACGGCTGCCGGCCAGTCGCTAGCCTTGACATATCGATTCGCGATCGTTCGGAGTTGTTGGTGGGCTTCGTAGAACTCGCCTTCCTCGATTCTAGGTGGACGCGATCAGCTGGAGACCTTGAGAAACGTCAGACGATGAACGCACTTTGTTCTTTGCCGTGCAAGGACTTTCTCGATCTTTGCGGCGGACATGATGATAAGGTCTCGAACAGCAGACCTTGTGGGATGTGAGTGTAGTGGTGTTCACCTTGATACGACTCCAAGTTTCCAGAAGTCGAGAGCTTCACGGCCCCGCGAGACGTCACTGCTGCACGTGCCTGAGGCAGCTGCATCCCTCTGTTTGGCAATCACGAACTGCTACGACCTTCTTTGTGAAGTGAACATCGAGAGTAACACCGCTGGAAGCATCTCCACGTGCTAACGACACCAGAACCTGGAAGTCAATCAATCCAGGAATCCTTGCGAGCTTTCAAAACCTTTCATCCTCCACCGTCAGAGCTGCAGCCTGCACAAACATCTCTGGATCTTTACAACATCGCCCGCCACATTCCTCCTACGACTTTCGATAAATCAACCTCACCAACTCACACACCATGGCTGACGTCGACATGACCGATGCTCCACCCAAGGCGGTGGCGACGAGCAAGGCCGGCGCAAAAGGCGGCGAAGCGGACGGCAAGAAGCGATTCGAGGTCAAGAAGGTGGGTCATACAGAACATCCAGAGCTCTGAGTAAGGGAACTGACATATGTGATAGTGGAACGCCGTGGCGCTCTGGGCATGGGACATCGTCGTGGACAATTGCGCCATCTGCAGAAACCACATCATGGACTTGTGTATCGACTGTCAGGCCAACCAAGCTTCCGCGACCAGTGAAGAGTGCACAGTCGCTTGGGGAATCTGCAATGTAAGAGCTGCCCACGATGGTATTCGACATCACTCGCTAACCAGGTCTCCAACAGCACGCCTTCCACTTCCACTGCATCTCGAGATGGCTCAAGACACGTCAGGTCTGTCCGCTGGACAATCGAGACTGGGAGTTTCAGAAGTATGGTCGCTGAGCAGGGTGGAGGAGCTATGAGATTCTACGAGAAGAGGATGAACCATCACGACACGAGGTCTGCATGAAAATGCGTTGCGCAACGTTCCAAGGCATAAAGTGGTATGCGCAACTTCCGAGGCAGCAAAGCGCACCACAAGACGACCATGGGCAGACAGCATACAGTAGCGACAGTGTCCAGCTGAGGCGTAGCATAATGGATTGCTATAGCCAGACTGTCTAGCATTCAAGCATGCAGGAAATGCAGATATCACGACCAGCACATGTCCCCTATTTCCAGTCCTTGATTCCAAACTCCCAAAACTCCAATTGCTTGACCAGGTTCAAGGCATCCCCTCAGCTCACTTTCTTCCCATCGACCTGGATATCGAATGCCTGTAGAGAGCCATTTCCCGATCTTGGTGGCAGCCACGCCAGAGGGTGCTTGTTAAAGTAAGGCCACGGAGGAACGACGGCGAGGAATGTGAGAACGGTGCCGCCGAGACCGATGTAGATGATTTGGTAGACGTCTTGTTTGATGAACCCGACGAGGAAGGCGAGTGCGCCGACGAACGACAGCAGTCCGTACGTGAGGTATTCGGCGAGTCGTTGACCTTCAAAGTCCTGGGTTGAAGCCAGCTGTCAGTTGGAGGGGCATTTTCATTCACTGATTAGCAAGACGTACGATTTCACCCTCGTAGATTGAGCGTGCTTGCTCGAGGAGTTGATCCATATTGTGTGTGCGGTCGACAGAGGTTTGTGGTGGTTGGAATTACCTCTTGGACTGGTGTAGTCGAGCTATCAGAGCAAGCCAAAGATTCAAGATGACACGCGAGAGAGGAGAGGCTAGTTCTAGTTCTAGCTTCGGGATTCACGTGCCAAGAACGCCGTCTCGATCCTGAGCCACACTCTCGCATGAATGTACCTGGGCTGGGCTGGGCTGGGCTGGGCTGGTGCACGATCATCCACGCCTCGTGTACCTGAACGTGCCCCCGGTCGACATGATGACTGATGAGACGCAGTGTTTCTCCCGAATGTCGCCCCGAGTCAACTGCCTTGCGACTCCTCGGGCTGCAACCATGATGGGTATTTCAAGCATGTTTCAATCCGATCCAGCCAAAGCGTGGGAGTTGGGAGCATGGCTTTGTCCCCATTGGGCGGCAGATCTCGAACCTGAATTCACGCACGTGCAAAGGCGGAAAAGCCATGACAGTTTCTTCTTCCTCGCCTTCTCCCTCTTCCCTTCCTCGACACAACTACGACTTCGGTCTACACCATACAACATATACACGATACAGATATACCACTGTCTTGGACACCCCACGCCCGCTACCATACCCTTCACCACGTCAATGTTCCATTATTGACTAACCGGTTCACCGCATCCCACCCAGCCGAACCTGGCTGACTCGACTGAGGCATTTTCGATTCGCCTCTACTGCAAGCGCAGAACCAACACGCACTCCACTCCCAATACCACCAAGTTGGCGGGGACTCGTTTCTTCTACCTCGTCCGCCCTCTCCTTGGACCACTCCGGTTCATTGGAGGCGACATCAAGCAGCCACCATAATTGGACCGAACGATCCACCACGAACTCCGCTGGAAAAGGCTGAGGATACACACCAACAAGAACCGATGGGTTAACTTGCTCTTTTCGAGAACCGGTTGCGCGCAGTGACCGCACCCGAAGAGTCAAGACGAGACGTTGCCGAGATTAGACGGGACAATACACCGCTCGATATACAGCCGATCTTGGCCAACCAGACAAAGAAACGACGTCATTAACGAAAAGACCGATATTACCGTCGTAATGAATACTCCACACTCTGAGAGGTCCCAGACCAGATACAGCACACCAGAGCCCGACTTGGATGACCATCGCTTCCAGCCCGACAGTCTGCCGCTTGCGAGCCCGGAGATTGTTGCTCACAGGCGCCGCGGAACGTTGGCCAGTCTCGTTGAAGGCGAGCGACCTTCGATTCCACGACTCGAGCTTCCGCCAGCAGAAGCACACCATGGATCGATTGTTCGTGACTTTGAGCATGCCATCGAGGACGACAAAAGCATCAAAAGCAATAGGTCGGACCGTTCAGGCGCATCGCGCCATTCCCGCCACTCGGCCGACGAAGACTGGCACAAGGAGCGACGCCGCCAGATGCAAGGATCTAACAGTCCAAACATACCGAGGCGCCAAAACCTTCGCCGCGCGGCAGACGACGCCGCCTCCATTCGCAGTGGGCAGTCGAACCGGTCCACTTCTCCCCCAAATTCAGTAGATGCATTTGCGCCTGCCAAGCGAGGGCGTTCGGGCACGGTCAACAGCCGAGCGCCCTCTGAGCACCCATCTATCCACCGGACCGTCTCCAATGCTGGCACGAACAACCGCCGTCGCCCAACTTTCGGTGAGGAGAATGCGCCTGGATTTCGATCTGATGTTGCTTCGATCAGAAGCTCTGTCGCGGAGGATGTCTGCTTCCCACCCGAAGATCCTCCCAACACGTACACGATCGACTACGAGGACCTCGAGGAATTCATCGCCCAGACACACACAAAGACGCCGGTGTCGCATCCGTTCATGCCGCAATTCCAGCAGAAGCAGCAGCAGAAGCGCGTCTTTGATGACCAACGAACTGGGTCCATTCGCAATGCCGACTACTTCACGAATGCAGCGAACGTCGCAAGCGGTAGTATCGTGGATGAAAAACGCAATGACGACGATACCTCCGACGAACTAGTGAAGCCAGCTGCCGAGACCTTTGAGCAGATCAACCGCTGGACTTTCTTCTCTTCCGAGATTGACGAGACCATTCACGCTCCAGAACTTGGTGGCCTTTTGATGCCAGGCGAGACCTTCCGCGATCTTTTCGAACTGAGCCCAGACGGTGGTGTCTGGTGGCTGGACATGCTCAACCCGTCGGAGGAGGAGATCTTTGCCATCTGCAGCGCCTTCCGCGTGCATCCTTTGACTAGAGAGGATATCACCACGCAGGAGACACGTGAAAAAGTCGAGCTGTTCAAGAGCTACTACTTCCTCTGCTTCCGCAGCTTCTACGCGGTGGACAAGGAAAGCGAGGACTACCTGGAGCCAATTAACATTTACGCCGTCGTCTTCCGTGAAGGTCTGCTCACGTTCTCTTTCTGCCAGAACCACCACGCGGCCACAGTCCGCAAGCGTATCGGTCGTCTCCGCGATTATGTCAACCTTTCCGCGGACTGGGTTTGTTACGCTCTCATCGACGAGATTGTCGACTCCTTCGGTCCCGTACTGGAGGAGCTCGAGCGCGAGACCGACACGATCGAAGACTCCGTCTTCACTGCCCGCTTCGAGGACTCTCGTGTCATGCTCAAGCAAATTGGCGAATGCCGCAAGAAGATCATGGCGCTCTCTCGTCTTCTCGGCGGCAAAGCCGATGTCATCAAGAGTTTTGCGAAGAAGTGCAATGAATCGTACACTGTCGCTCCGCGCGGCGATGTGGGACTGTACCTCAGTGACGTCCAGGATCACATCGTTACAATGATGTCTAACCTGGGACATTTCGAAAAGATGCTCAGTCGGAGCCACACCAATCACTTGACGCAAATCACCCTCCAGCACACCGAGCAGGGTTCGCGTGCCAACGAGCTGCTGGGCAAGATCACTATCATTGCGACGATTCTGGTGCCGATGAACTTGGTCGCTGGTCTTTTCGGCATGAACGTCCACGTTCCTGGAGAAGGCGTCGATGGATATGGCTGGTGGTTTGGAATTGTCGGCGTGGTTTTGACGCTGGCTGTTGTTTCCGTCACGGCTGCGAAGAAATTCAAGTTGCTTTGATTTGGATGAGACGGATTACGATTTTGGCTAGGGGTGTTGCTGTCTGCGTTGTTGGGATGCACGAGGAGATTTGCTTATTATGTTTACAACTTGGGGTGTTGCACACGTACATACATGTATACGACCATGACAGTTCTGCGATTCTTTTACCCTCCTCTATATCATCGTCGTGTTATGAAAGAGCGCAGGATTACCCTCTGGTGAAGTCGAGTTTCGTGACTTTCTCCTCCGATCAAAAACTCCTTTCCCGTAGCTCCCTACCCGGGTTCAACATCACTAACAGATGTGACGTTTCTTAGCGGCGGACTGATTCGATCCAATCAGGGTGTCAGAGACGTTTCGTCCAAGTTGACCGCATCTCCATGTGAACATGGATGTCTTCAAGCAAGCTGAGGTGACTATTCTTCATTGGGGCTTGATGGTCGTTGCCAAACGTAGACGTCGAGATTATTACCGATATACCCGAGTGAGATCATCCAGAATCCGGGGTAGCTTCACTGCCAATAGACAATATACTAGAATC
>JYJE01005161.1:2623-28071 GCA_000983655.1 Zymoseptoria brevis | reverse complement strand
TAGTAGTAGTAGTAGTAGTAGTAGTAGTAGTAGTAGTAGTAGTAGTAGTAGTAAGAGTACTAAAGAACTTTCCGCAAGCTTCACACCAAAAGTGTTCGTTCGCGGTCTCAAAATGGGTCACGAGTGCTTCGCGGTTTCCGAATTCTTGGCTGCACCGTCCGCACCTGAAGTCGTGATCTTGATCCACATGGCGCTGGCGGCGATCGGCGTCGTAGATAACGCGCGGGCAATAGGAACAGTGGTTCTGCTGGTGTTTCATCACAGCCTCCTCGCTCAAGAAAGTCGAGTCGCAACCATCGCAATGTCGATGATTGTACAATGAGACAAGATTATCGGCAACGAAGAGACACGTCTTTCCAGGCGGCAGGTCGTCTCGCCGCTGGCAGGACAGAGGCTTTGATGTGATGTGGTCTTCAAAGTCTGCTTCGGTGACAAACACCTCTTCGCAATCCGGCAGAGGGCAAGGAAACTCAAGTCTACCGTCTCGACTAGCACAGGTCTTGTTGTGCTCTTGTGCAGACTCGATGGTAGGAAATGACATAGCGCAGCCACTGGTGGCGTAGGCACACAGATGTCGAGCGTCGTCTCCCCACGAGCCGTTGAAGTCGACGACATTCACAGATGGGATTTGGTCACTCTGTTTCTTGAGAATGTGACCATTAGTCCACTCCAGTCCGCTCGGAGTTCGTGGTAGGGTTGTGCGGCCGTCTTGTTGCTCGTAGACGACAAAGTATGGGACCCATCCCTGGTTGAAAGCATCTTGGGGATGGACAGGTCTTGGATTACGCTGCTGTTCCTGGTCATCGAAGAGTGTCCAGCGACCGTTCCGTGGTGCATACGTGACGTAATGGCGGGCGCGATAGACACAGAGTGAGGACATCCGGTATATGCAGTGTGGCGCAAGATTGTGCGAGTTGCTTTGTGAGGGCAGAATCACCCCATCAGCGTGAGGATGCAGGTCGAGAAGCTCGGGCAGCTCAACGTCTTGATTCGTCAGCGTTTGGTCAAACAGTGTTCCGTGCGGGAATGAAATGAAAAGCAGACGAGGCAGTACTGTGAGTCGTTCCCATGAGCGAATGGCTCCATCGTTTTTTTGCTTCGTGCAGAAAGCTGTGATGCTCCTCCTCTCAGCAAGCATATGAGGATGCGTGGTATCGAGATAGCGACCAATCAATTCATTGAGTCCTGCGGTCCCTTGCTGCATCGACTGCATCGTGACAGTCATTCGAGTGTTGTGTACTAGCTTCCGGGTAATGCGCTCACAGTCGCCGTCTGCGCAACGGAACTCCTGGGTGACTTGGAATGCGAAAGCCTTGTACAATTCCGAGTCCTTGCCCTCTCGGAGATCGATGTCGTATCGAGCACGAACCTCTCCCAAGAGCGGCAGAAGTCCGTTGCTGTCGGGCGCGGGGTTATCATCCATCAATGCGTTGCGTGTGTCCAGTTCGAGTCTACGCAAACCGCAACCTCCAGGGGTCGACTTGTCTGTCACAGTGAAAAGGGACTCCAAGATGATGAAGCACATTTCGGATGCATCGTTGTATGCTCCGTCGGTAATGATGGAGGGATCCAGAGTGACGACTGGCCTCAAGAAGCTGTTCATGACGTCTTCTGATTCAATGTGCTTGCTCCCAATATCCATCCTCTCGAACAGCTTGGCCAACGTGTGCGCCACGTGGTTCAGTTTGGTCAGGTATTCATCGAAGCTCTTGCTGGCTTCAGCTTGCGATTGTGGAAAGTAGCCTCGAATCCATGCCATAGGATTTCTACCCGACTTTGATGTTGGGTTCCCGGTAGCACCTTTCAGACTCAACACTACGGAACGTATGAGGTCGATATTGTGAAGGGCTTGAAAAGTAGAGTTGGCGAAACAGCTGCTGTTGGTCCAAAAAAGCTGCACCGCGCCATCCGGGCGGCGAGAGGTGTTCGTCGTTGTTTTGACAGTGGGCGGCCGCACTGTCGGAATCTCACGCGGCTGCGTCGTCGTAGTCGCAGTCGTATCGGCATCCAGCTTGGTCTTGCATGGCTGGCAGATGACATCGCCAGGCAGGGAGTCCGAGTAGACACCGCACGTAGGGTGAAATCGCACTGTTCCTTGACCAACATGTCGTAGTGGGCACTCACACATCTTGGCAATGTCTTCGACAGTATCGCAACCAACGCACCAGTCCTCACCTCGACGCAGCTCACGGTCTTGTCGTCCTTGTCCCACACCAGGATTTGTGCTGTCAAAGTCGATATAATCATCGTGGGACCGATCCTCATCATCATGCTGTACCAGATCATCCGGGTCGGGAGTCTCTCCCAATTGGTTCAGCTTGGCTCTTCTGGACATGGCCGATTCTCTCGGGACGAAGTCCTCCATGGGCACACACTCCTGCAGTGCATACCAGTACGGTGACTGGGGTGGTATGCTCAGAAGTCGTTCGAACTGACGATCGTGCTCTGATGGAGGCGCATCGTGCCAAAGAAGGTTGATGAACCATGGCTGGACCGTGATAGTACGGTTCTCGGGAATGTAGCCGCTCAGCTTTGACGGGTAAGGAGTGCTCAACCCTGTGCGCAAGGGAGCGCCGGGAAGAACACCTTCGGCTCTGGCAAGTGAGGCCTTAGCTGTATGTCTCATGAGATGCACGCGTTTGCAATGCAAGAAGCTATCAATGCCTCCTCCGTCGGCGTAAAAGCAGATCACGTAGACGAGCATAATAGTCATGTTGCTCTCCATGGTTTCATGCTCTAGATCGCATTCGTCATCGAGCATCCAAAATGCCCGGAGGCTGAAGCGCTGCCACCATTTCCACAAACAATGTTCGTCTTCTGGATAATTGCTCTCGAGGAAAGGCCAAGGGGCGCCAGTCTGGCTAGTCTTCATCGTAACTCCACATGGATTGAGCACGGGGGACATGCGAACCGCTTCCATGAAATCTATGCAGCCCTGAATTTGTGCTGGAGTCCATGGTGGCCACCACTTGCGATAGATCTTCGCTGGATCCAGCTCTGCTCGTCTCGCTGCGCTTATCCACTGCGCCTTGTGGCTGCGTTGTTCTGTGGAGATGCCCGATGCCATTGCTTCTGATACTGTATCAGCCATGCTGAGAGGCACGGGGTATCGTCTATGGACGAGGCTCTTGAGCTCCTTCGTCCAGATCCCGGACCGCCAAGCTTCCAGGTAGAGATTGTATTCTTTCTGCGTGAATCTGATCGCCAAACGAGTGTCGAGGCGATAGGGAATGTTGATGTTGATACGGCATATGTGATCCATCCGATTGTGCCGGTCTTCCCAGAAGCCCTTATCCCACGCTTCCGGCAATGAGATGCGTTCGGTCTGCATTCGTTGCCGCTCTTTGACCGTCTGGATGGCGCCTGAACAGATGACCGGGAAGATGGAGGGAGGATTGTTGCCTTTCATGCTGTTCCATTCCCATACAGTGATTCCACTGTGGCCTGGATCGTGGTAGTAGACTTTTCCATTCACGTAGACAAAAGGAAAGATTGCCTCGAGAGACGGTGCAAGTGCATGTCGGACGTACCGGGCTCCACCGCCAGGCAGGCTTGAGTAGACGGCATCATGGAGGCGGCGTCTGCCGTCGTACACGTCCATCCATTCGGTTGGGTGGCCTGGGATCTGGCACGTGCGGAATCTGTGCAGAAAAGCCAGCAGATCGATAGCATGCCCACCGGCCTTCCGCTCTTTCTTGACGGCACGCATTACTGCCCGGGACAGTTTGCTGGACTTCGAGCGGAAGAGTACGCTATCCTCAGGGTTGAACTCGACATCGGCTGGCCAAACGAGTCGCTCAAGTCGGGCAGGTGTCGAATTGAGCGGTGTGTAGTACGAGTCTACGTCGTGGATGCTGCAAACGAAGCGACCATCTTCAACGACATTCAAGTCTTCTAGCCGGTGGATACGCAGGCACAAAGCGCAGGGAAGACAGCAGCGCTGTTGGTCAGCGTTGGCTGCGTAGTTCTGGATGTCGTCCAACATCTGCTGCTGGGTGATAATGCCGTGCTCAGCTTGCGTGAGCCTGACTATCATATCTTGCCAGACGCTGAGTTGATCAACACCGTGAGCAAGCCCACGCATCGCGCATGAGATTGCATACCAGGCCGCGAAACGCTTGCGGACGCTGCAGTAAATAATGGCCAGTTTGCCGCTGAGAGTTGCTTCCAAAGCGGCGCTGGCCGACAGGGCGATGAATGAGCGATGAATGGCGAGCTCCCGGATTGAGATGTCGATCGACATGAGAGGATGGCCGTTGAAGGGACCAGTAGTGACGGAGCCTCCCTTATCGTCGAGCTTCTTCTGCTTCGTGAACGGGTCCAACAGTGACTTCGCATAGCTTTCGAAGCGATGCTTTGTCGGCGCCACATACCCGTTGGTGTGATCGAGCATGTAGTTCGTGAGCTTACACAGGACCCGAAATGTGGCGTCAGGCAACTCGTTCCACGGCGCCTTGTCGAGCGCAGCTGTGCCACGGTCGTGTACTTCATCAGGAATGTCACGCTCGATGTTATCGACTTGAAGTTTTCCATGGTTGATCCACAACTCGCAAAACTCTGGCTTCTTCTGGCCTGACCGAAGAACTGGTAAGCCGAGCAAAGTCACCGCGCTGGACTTCTTCGATCTTCCTTCTCTGAGACGGCTGGGAGGCATGATATTGAACCAGGTGCCCGAGCTTGAATTTTTGTCAGTACATGGCGTGTCCAGATGAGTGTTGGAGCCGAAACTTACGGACGAGTCGTGAAAGACTTGTAAAATGATGGTGCGCCGGAGCGCCCATCCCAACAATCGAGACGAGCATGACGAAGAGCGAGGAACCCCACGAGCTTTCGAGGCCAACACAACTGGCCGCTGCTGACCGTGACCTGATCCCACTTGTCCTCCTGTAGACTCGAAGGAAAGTTGTCCAGAAGAGTGCAACATACTTGACCCAGATCCCGAGCGTTCGCATCAGTTGCGCATATGAGGCTGTCCAAGGCACCAGATAGATCACAAGCAGCCTGACTATGCTCCTCATCATCGAAGTATCGGTACAATTGCAAAGGCCGCGCGTCAGGATCCGCGCTGTTGATGACGTGAATCGCTCGACACAGTTCAGGACCACCTTTGCGTTTCGCGGTAAAAGTTTCAACCTGGTCA
This sequence comes from Zymoseptoria brevis, assembly GCA_000983655.1. Taxonomy (NCBI): domain Eukaryota; kingdom Fungi; phylum Ascomycota; class Dothideomycetes; order Mycosphaerellales; family Mycosphaerellaceae; genus Zymoseptoria; species Zymoseptoria brevis. The sequence goes on along the minus strand of JYJE01005161.1, from coordinate 22,931 downwards.
ACGATAAACTTCCTGCCGAGCATTGGCTCAACATCTGCAAGATGCTTCATCTCAACCCTGAATGTTGTATCTGCATTCACAATCTTCTCGGGTGTGTATTTGTAAAGCGATTCCACCTTGAGGCTCGATGTCCGCACGTACTTTTGCCAAGTCGCGATACGGTTGTCTGCCGCGAGACCTTCAGGAATGTCGGAGTCAGGTATCGGGTGAAGTCTCGCCAGGTGAGCATCGACATCCTGTTCTGCTTTCTTGTTGGATGTGTCCTTCTTCGCCCGCTTCCTCACCTCCGGAATGTATTCATCGTCGACGACCCTTCTCTTCGATCTCGCCATTTCGACTGTTGGTGAGGCGTTCGGGTGGCTCTATCGGCGTAGCGCTTGGGGAGAATGAAGCGAGGATGAGCTGCTGTGAGGCGTTTGCACTTGCTTCCACTCTCAGAGATTCGTGAGGTATCAATGCCGTTTTCGATCGCCCGAGCGGCGCTGTCGGCGTAGTGCTGGTGGAGAGGCGAGCGGGATGGAGATGTGAGACGTTTGCACTTGTTCTGGGTGCATCCAAAGCTAATATCGTGACGGAACGGTGGGCGGTCGAGTGGCGCTGTCGGCGCAGCGTTTTGGGAGAGGCGAGCAGATCCTGAAAGTTGTGAAGCTTTTGGACCTGTACCACACCACTCTTCGTGGAGAGAGCGGAATGGCGTGTTGATCGATCGAGTAGTGCTGTCGGCGCAGCGTTTTTGAAGGGGCGAGCAAAGCCGGAAAGTTGTGCGGCGTACAAACTTGTACCTCTGTCCATGAATCGGTGGCTGGTGATGGACCTGTTGGTTGATCGAGTAGCGCTGTCGGCGCAGCGCTCGGGCAGCGGCGAGCGGAGACAAGGGTGTTTGCAATGTTGCGCAGTCGCAGTGGATGGGGAGCTGGCGGTGATGTTGTTGTCCGTCCGAGTGGTGCTATCCGCGCTGGCCAGAGAGCAGAGCAAGCTTCGATGAGATGTCGTGACGGCGATGAAGGTGGTTGGCGCAGAGTTGGCAAAGCAAAATCTGCGAAGCGAAGCTGCGTAAAGTGTTTCTTCAGACAAAAATGTTCCGAGAGTGTTTTGACAAGTGAATGTTGTTGGGTTCAAAAATCTTTCCACGCCAGGGTACAGGCCGCTCGCGTAGCTCGAAACGCGATTCAAAAGATTCCTGAATGAAAACGAGAACAAAGAATGGAGTGAATACTACTACCTGCACGGTGTTGCAGAATGTTGTAGCGAATTCCCAAGAGCCATGCGGACGGATCAGTAGCCTTTGGAAATGCCGACGGAAAGCAGCAGTAGAGGCAAAGAACACGGAGGACTGTGTCACATGAATGCCAAGACTTCCGTTCGTGAATGGCCACCCGGCTTCTGCAGCCACTCCCTTGCAAAACGTCCTTTCGCATCCTTCGCTTCTCGAATCTGCGCATCCAACTCGCCATGCCGACACTGCCGAAGGAAGATCCCCAGTGGGAAATCGATTACGATGCAGCATTAGGTCTCTATAAGAGCGGCCAGTTCGTGAAGGCGATTTGCGCGGCGAAGCGCACCTTGACGAACAAGGACCTGAATCGATTCTTCCAGGCAATGAACTGCATCTTGATCGTGTTTTGCGAGGACGACTGGCATGAAGCAGAGGTATCGCAAGACTGAGACAGCAGGACTCCATCGCAACACGGCAGCTAATATTTTCGGACTTTTTCTAGGAAGTTCGCTTGATAGCAGAGGATGTGTACCGCTCCGCCGAGCGCGAAGCACCTCGCGACGATGAATTCGAGCAACTGCGAGTGACCGATCTCCGACGCCACCTGGATACTCTGGAGAGGATGCAGAAAAATGCGGAACCCTCGGGAGATCAGAGCGATGATGAAGAAGAAGAAGACGAGGAGGCCGAGGACCGGGACCGATTGTCAGAGCCTGACATAGTCAGAATTCTTTTTCGCTCACTGCATGACTTGCCGTTCTTTGCCGGACAGCCTTATTGGGTGGATATCAGCGCAGAAATGGCCGAGGACTCGGAGGGAGAGATCGAGGAGCGTTTGCACCAGCGCGCGCTGCAAAAGCGTCAGTCAAAGAAGCGCCCGATGACACAAGCGGAAACGAGTGAAGATGGGGAAAAGGAAGATGATTTGCAGATCAATACTGAGCTGCTGCCAGGCAGCAACGGCCAAGGCCATGATCAAGCGTGGAACAGCGCTGTGCTCACGAAGCGCCGTCGTATGCAAGAAGCGACTATGGCAGAGCATGAAAGCGAGAAGATGCCGTTGATTGATGTCGAGGTACAGCTGAGATGCCCGCTGCTTGACACCAAAGGTACTGATCAAGCGCGTAGGAAGCTGTTGTGGTGAAAGAAGAAGCTGAAGTCGCACCAGCAATGGCGCTTGGCAACACACTCCCGAATCCGATCCCGAGCCGAGCAACGTCGACAAACCCGGGGTCCGCAGCAGCAGCGATGCGTTCGGGTTGAAGGAGGACAAGGTATGCTCATACCATGGATTTCGCCGTTCGAAGATGTGATAGATGTGCTGACTCGCCTATCAGGTGCTCAACGATGTCGCCTCGACCCTACCCAGATCACCCGCATCATCGTCGGCGCCGCAGCCACTTGCAGTCCATCTGCCCTCCTTGGCGGCCCTCTTGGGTGATGGTCCACCATTGTCGGACTCCCACACACCGCTCTTGAGCGTTCCGGTGACTGGGGTATGCTTCATGGCACGAACTTGTTCTCTTGCCATTTTGCTAACAGTCTCAGGATGTCTACGTCGACCAGACGAGAAGGTCTACGGACACCGACAGGAGTTCTGTCATTACTGCTAGCACCCAGAGCAACAGAAACTCTTTCTCGACTCTCCACACGTCGCCGGGCTCATTTATCCAGTTGAAGAGATCTTCGGGAAGCACTTTGGGCTCCGAAAATGTGCGTAGTTGGACACTAACCAACTTGCTTCATGCTAACTGACACGAACCAGGTTATGGAAGAGGAATCCCCATCCGATCTCCCGTTGCGTGCAAAAGCCGAGCACAGGCCCGACGCTGACTTTCAGGCTGACGTCGTTTTCGGGCCAGACTTGCCACCTCCCACCAAGAGGAAGCCTGAGGCCTTGTCCCTCTCAAAGGCCACAACCTTTTTGGAGAAAGCCTGGAGGCCCATCACCTCTGCACGCTCTCTGGCGGGATTTTTCAAAGGGCAGGCCACTCCCACTCAGGCCACTCCTACTCAGGCCATCTTCAACCAGACGACTCCCACTCAGGCATCCTTCAAGAAGTCATCACCAGAGAAGTCATTCGTCGCGAGATCCCTCACAACCCCGACCACTGCTCAGCTCTCGCCGGAGAAGCCGACCATCGCAGAATCTCTCGAACTCTTCACCCCACCGCGGAAATAACATTGGCAAGATCTCGCTCCACGATCAGTCGAAGAGGCAGGGTTGGACATCATGATCACGTACAAGATGACGATGACTCATGATGTGTTTTGTCATACGAGGTTGGGAAAGCTTTCTTTGGTTTTGGCGTTGGATTTTTGTTTGGGATTTTGCGATATTGAATCAGCGCAACTTGGCGACTTGTGTGCGGATTGGGCGTCTGGAATACAGCAATTGGCTCTTTCGCACGGTAACATACGACTTACGAATACTTTGAATGAAGCTCCATCTTCCTGCCTCTGCTCTCACGTCTGGTCGTAATCCATATCCATTGACTTCAACTCCCTATCTCTTCAGATCAAAGACGAGTCACAGGTATGACCGCTCTCTCACGAGAGTCTTCGCAAATGCTGATGTGGCTTATGACTGCAGACATTCCTCTCCTCCTTCCCAAGGGCTAGAAGCCTCAAGGCAGTTGACATGGTCGACCCAGGCAGTTTTGAGCGAGCGGGGTCTTTGGGACGAGTTGCTTTCATCTACCAGAAGGGCCTGCTTCTGCGAACTGTCGATGTTGCAGTATCTCAGATTGCACAGTGTCATGTGGTCAGAATTTTGCATGTTCATCGATCCTGCAGCATGATGCTTCCCACAATGCCGTGTGGACTATTCTACCACGTTGGCTCCTCTGCACCAGCATAACTCGCAAGAGCATGTCACATGCTGAACGTCTCGATAGCAAGCCGTGGGAGAATAATATCAGAGGCGCTTCTGTCGATCGATAGTTTGTGTATCGATGATATGCTCTCTACAAAGCATATCTGAACCCCTTATTGTCCAGCGCCGTCACATCATGCATACCCTGCTCAATGGCAGCTCTCTCCTCCTCATCACTCAAGGTGCCCGCAGTCGCTGCTTCTCGATCCCGCTTCTTGTTGACCAAGTACATGTAAATGTATAGAATCACCACACACGCAAGCTTGATCGAGTATCCCACAAGCATGCTGAGACAATGTTAGTAGACGGCATAAGTGGAATGCACCGGTAACTTACGCAATATACGCCGAGTGAAAGTCTCTCTCGCTGCTCTTGAACGTTTGAGGACCGATGATGTTACCTGATTTGCATTAGCACATGCTCAATTCCATCAGCCAATCGACAACTCACCAACACAGTATCCAGTGAAGAGGATAGTACCGGTCAGCTGCTTCTTCGTGTAGCCAGCCACATTCGAGCTGATCATCGTCAACGACATCGAAAAGCCGAGTCCTTGCTGTGAACAGTCAGTCAAGCACTTCTACCACCACTCAAGAAGACCCACGAAGTAGCACAACCAGATCGCCACCAATCTACCCCACTTGACATCCGCCGGCAAGCCCACCAACATCGCGGCGCCGCGGATACAAATCAATTCGCAACAATCATGGTCGGGCAGCGAATGTTTGGGAACTTCGAGCAGATGATTCCTCCTCCCAGCAACGACAAGAACTGCACCGCTCCGCCAGGAATCTGTAGATACTGCGTCCCAAGCGTACCGGAGCCGAACGACTTGATGATGAGCGAGGTGAAGGAGGTCAGCGCTGAGTTTGGGATTTGCGCTCCTACCGCCATGACAAACAGAATCCACGTCTTCGGGTCGGCCACCGTTTGCCAGGCTTGATGTCGGGAAAACCTGCGATTCTTGACACCCTGCTTGTTCTTCGACACTCGGTCCACGGCAACAAATCGTTCTCGCTCGGTCAAGAATTTCGCAGTCGATGGCAGATCCGGCAGGACGATCATCGACAAGATACCAGCCGAGAAGCTCAAAGCTCCGAAGATGATGAAGACGTACATCCACTTGGGCAACCCGCTGTTGATGTGGCCGATGGCGTAACCGATAAGACCACCGAACATGGTCGCGATGCCGTTGGTGCAGTAGTAGGATTCCAGACGAAGTGGTTGCTCCGAAGACTTGTAACACATTCCCATCAGGATGACGAAGCCGGGATTGATTGCTGCTTCGACGAAGCCCAGAAGGAATCTGTTGGCGGCCATACCGGCGAAGTTATGGCAAGCTGTAAGGAGTCAGTAGAGAACACTCCGATCAGTTACAGGAGTATATCTGGAGTCGTCATGAGGATGACACCCCAACACAAGACCGTGCTGGACGAGAACTTTCCCGTTGGAAGCTTCTGCATCAGGATGGCACCCGGGTACTGGCCTGCCGAGTTGTCAGCGGAACTTTGCAAAGAGGTGCAACGCCATACTCACCAGCCATATACCCAAAGTAGAATATCGAGCTCAACCAAGAGTAATCATCCCCATGAAGATTCGTCCCTTTCTGCAAGCCATAGACACTGGCATAATTTGATGCCATTCTTATCGAGGTATTGCATCAGGTAGAGCAAGAACAAAATCGGCATCAATCGAATGTCAATCTTGCGAAGAACGCTCTTTGCTTCCGCCGGGCTGACTTTCTCTCCGGCACGCTGCGCGTAGATGCCATAGCTCTCGCCAACATCCGAGACTTGTCCGGCCTTCTCCGAGCTCCGAAGAGAGGGCTCTTCTTGGATGCCCATTTTGCAGTGGAACGAAAGTCGAACAAGGTGAAGTCAGGAAAGAGATCGATACTTTGCCACGTGGGAAGTCGCCAGGTAATAGCTTCAAGGGCTATTCGGTACTCGCCCGGTCGACCACAAAGAATGGCGTTGAGCTCCCAACGACATCCACCATCTAGGATAACAATCCAAGATAAAAGGCCAAGCCGGAGTTGATGGCATCCATAGCCAGGTGACTACTGGCTCTTCTGAGGGCTACATGGGTCGATCTCCTGCGTGAATCAGTTAGGCTGGATGGTGTGATCTGACGTGCGAGGGCGGGAGGACCGCAGGAAACATGGCGGCTGAGACTTGAACGGCGGGACGTGGAACGCTGCCATATGTACTCGCATTTAGCCTGTACATACGCATCGCATATGGTGTCCATTGGAAAGGATCGAACGAGCAACCCTGTTCTTGCATGTTCGTCTCCTCCACCAGCCATCGTACCCGTGTCTTCCAATCCGACGGAGTCTCTCTTCTGCGCTGGAAAGGGTCAATACGACCACGAGCCGCCGGATGGCACAGTCGCATTCAACACGGATCTACGTCCAGGACGCTACAAATTGCGAACCGATTCGGCGTCTCAATCCGAAGAGAGTCCTCGCGGGTGGAGACGTGCAATCGCATCATCCTTCTGGTGTCGGGTGTGGTGAAGTGGAAGACGAGCGACGACCCATCGGTTTGTCGGAGGACTGTTCCGGAGAGCCCTACCGGAGTCAGTCCCGCGCATTCATGCCGGCATCTCGAGGTCTTGTAACGTGATGTTCGAATAAACTCGATTTCGATCAGAACAACCTTGATGCCCGCGTTGCGCTTGCCGATCTGACGAAAGTAGTTCCATCCTCTTGCGACATCACCTGCCGACTAATGAAGACCGCAACTGCTCGACTCAATCATTGACGATGCACTTTCGGGGCCGTTTTTGGGCATTGCTTTCTCCCCGCACTGCCCCTCCAAAGCCAGGATCGACACTGAATGTCAACGACAGCCCCTACCATGAAGTGCGATGGTCTATTGGGCTATATGGAGGGGAGCGTCGTTGCATGAAGAGTTGAAACGGCATTTTGCTGGTCTCAAAGTACATTCCAACGACTTGTTTTCGACTACGATCGAACGTGCGTTGTCGTATTGCCTGGTACCCTATAAGAACGATGACGTCTCCCTAGAGGAGCTCCATTCCATCGCGCCGTACATTGGAGGCAGTGCTTCCTCTTTGCAACCCGACCCTACATCCCACCTGAGAGATTCGACAGCATGAATCGATGACCACGGGCCGGGATCAAGCCCTTGGGTGACCTGACACTCATTCCCTATTCTCTTCCTCTCCCATCAGCCTGACCTGGGCTCCATTGACTCCCTGCTCTCTACCTCAAGGACACCATCTGCTTTCAGCGCCAACACATTCCGCAATGGACCAATCTCGCCTCGGTCTGCTGCCCGCAGAATTGCGGAACATGATCTAAGAGTACACGCTGTCCTACTCAGACGCGTGCGAGATCCGCAGGGATCACGCGCTCCTCCTGACCTGCAAGCAAATTCGCGCCGAGGCCGAGCTGATGTACTACGCCCTCAACGACTTCTATGCGTACGTCCATGAGGAAGAGACCCGGCCTCAGCTGTGTAGCTGGCTGAAGGGCAAGGCTGGACCACGAGTCAATGTCATCCGAAGGCTGGAGCTTCGCGTGGAGATGCCGTCGATCGCACGGAAGCCTGCTTCAACCCGCAACACCGACAATGGAAATGCCGTGGAAGACGACGGAGAAGATTTTTTCAAGGGCCTCCTCTTGATGATGCATATAATGGCCACTATCCGGAAGGTCAAGTTCGACAGGTGTTACAAATGCGTGGTAAACTTCACTGTCAATGGCGCGCCAGACTCCGAGAGCTTCGAGAAAATCGAGGCAATGAGCTTGCCGGAGCAGGACCGGTATCAGGGTGCGAAGTTCTTGCTGATGAGTTTGATGCACGGCGAAAGGAGGACGGTCGACGCTATGCTGGATGAGGTCGATGGTCCATATGAGTTGTACGCTTTGTACCATGCGATTGAGCGACACCGTGCTGGAGGTCCTTGGTTGGTGGATGATATGGCTCCGCATTGAAGTGTGACGAGAGTCATCGATGCTGCACGGAAGGATGACCGTGCACATCCTGATAGCTGCGTATCAAGCCACATCGGATGTATGACACGATTCATCCATCTCGTCCAGCTTGCGTATTCCCAAGCAACCGGTGTAGACTGATCGCTGCGGCACTAGACCCTGATAGCCTTGCTGGAGCTATAGCCACGATCGTGCTCTCAGAGGAGATCCGCTGGTCGTTCGGCTCTGTCCAGGCCTCAGCAGCAAGAGCAGTGGTGCTCCCGACACTGACAGTTCTGCCCATCATACCAATCCTCACACTCCGTACTGGTGCCGTCTCCTGCTGCTCTTGCTGCTTCCGAAACCCAAAGAGGCTCCCTTTCTTCTGTCTCTTGCTCTTCCTACTCCCCTCACTGCTTCCCGAGCTCCCCTCAGGTACGCTCGTCAACGGCCGTCGCATACCCGGACGTAGCATGTGCGATCGCGAGGTCGTCGTCGAAGCTGTGATCTCTCCCAAAGGTGGTAGGTGCGAGGCGTATTCGTCCGCGAGACTCATGCGGTTCTTCGCACACAGCTCTGCGATGCCGTCGATTGCGGTCTGGAATTCGGCGCTGTCTGCTGCTCGTAGTATATCGGCGAAAGCGTAGGCTGAGATTGGAGGTAGTGCTTGGCTTCGGGTTGTTGGATTGTGATTCCTGGAGCTGCCGCGACCTGCATAGGCTCGCACGAGTACAGGCTGCGCCATTTTGGCAAGGCGTATGTTGGAAGAGGAGGAGTAAGTCGTGCAGCTACACCTTGTAGTTGTCCACGGGTACCTACATAAGTTTCATGACTCAGGTTGCGAACATGCTACATCTCTGAGACACAGACGACTGGTTGAGACAGCAGAGTCAAGCGCTTGTACTTCACTTCGACATGTCGTGTACATCGTGTCGAGAAAATCTTGCCCGCAATTCACTCCTAGCGACAAGACTTTTGGATTTCGGTAAAACTTCCCACGACTTCTCCAAGGAAATCTCTCGCAACCTCAACTACAGTAGCAGTTCTTCTTCGTCTCGCATTCCTCCACAACACTCTAGCATCCGGATCATCACCATTACAACAATGGCAGATGAAGTTGCGGAAGCGACTCCTCGGGGCGCCGATACGCAAGTAAGTCTTCTGCGTTGGGCACAGCACCATCTACAGTCGGCGGCCTACACTGCGACACGATTTGCCTCGAATCAGTGGAACTTGCATAATACGTTTCCTTCACGGTACTAATGTCAGCACGTAGGACCAAGAACAAGTCGAAGATATGGTGAGTGGGAATTGAGTTCTGCAGTGCAGAGCTCCGATCCTTGTCTTTTCATTACACGCGTTCAGTGCATTCTCCTAGCTCTCCGAAGGCAGCTATGCTTCTGCAACACTTTTCAAGCTCCCGGAGTGCTCTATTCAGAGAGCCACATTTCGATAGGACATGCCAAAGCTCCGGACGGGGAGGAACTAACGCCATTCCCTTCCGACTTGCCACGGCCGAGTAGCTCAGAGGACCTGACCGGGACTTCTGGAGCTGGAACTGCCTACCGGATGCCCTCGCTATTTGCCACATGCCCGTGGAATGCCGCCGCCGCTGGAATCTCTGCATTTCATCAATTGGGTCACCGCTTCATACTAACTTCGATAAAGGCAGAGCTCCGAAAGAAGTACCTCTGGGTGAAAATACCAGCCGATGCCGCAACAGCCGCTGGCGTCTACTACATCAAGCTTCCAGACGGTACAGATCCGCAATGGGAGGAACCAAAAGAGCCCTACTGGGTTTGGAATGTTGCGCTTGGAGATATCGATGCGGAGAAGGGCTTGCAGCAGCCGAAAGGCAAACGTATGTGCTTCTGTGTCTAGCAGACTCGGTTTCGGTAGGCTGATGATCTCAACAGAGGCCGCAGAAGAAGATTCTCAAACAGAGGAGACAGACCCTGCCAATCAACGCGACGGTAATCCGACCAACGAGCTCGAAGAAGGCGAGATCTTTAAGGAAGCTCCGTCCAAGACGAGCGCTGGCACGGAGTATCGCGGGTACAACCCGGCCATCCATGGCGACTACGATCCCAAGGCCGACTACGCAAACTGGCACAAGGAGAAATGGGCCAAGGAGGAAGCCGCCAGACATCCTGCACCGATCCCAACTGCGGACGAGTACGCTGCCACTATGCAGCTGAACCGCTTCACTGGCACCGCACAGGGCGCAAGACCGGGACCAGAACATCACAGCGACGCGGCGAAGAGCAATCGCCAACTCAACGCATTCTTCGATGTGCAAGCAGCTGCAAACTCAAATGAAGGTCGCTCCCTCAAAGCTGAGCGCAAGGAGAAGAAACTCACGAAGGAAGAGGTTCAAGCATTCAACAAGCAGCGAGCGGAGAGGAAGCGGAAAAAGAGGATGGCGTTTTTGACGTCTTGAATGATGAATTCGAAGCCCATGATTTTTCAAGGCGAACAGAGGAGGAAACCGTGCGATGAGATACCCCAGACGATCAGTTGGATGATAGCGCAAGACTGGACAGGCATTTGAACCCCTGCCGTGGCGCTACGGAGCAGAGTCACAAGCAGGCATCACAGCAGTGCCCGAATCAGTCGAACATGTTCGTTGAATCATCTACCGAACCTCTCGAATGTGCTTCATAATGCCTTCCCGAACATCTTTTGTCCTCTTCGACACATTGTCATTACCTCTTCAACAGCCATTGGCCATTCTTCCACTCGCGCACTTCTGCCCCTCGGAGGCCATGCTCGCCACGTTGATGTGACACGCATAGATGCTGCTGTTCTATCTTGACAAGTCCCGCGCAATGCAGAGATGCTCCGCCAGTGCTTCGAACAAATGTCGTCCAGGTCCATATTCGTGCCCGCTCGATGTGTCTGCTGGCGATGCGGATAGTACAGTAGTGCGGATAATGCGTGCATGGACATGGTCGATGGCACTTTAAATGCTTCTTCCTTCTCCCGTTCCAGTCCTGGTCTTCGTTCAAGAGTTGCCCACAAAGACCCATTTCTTGTCTGCTTTACCCAAGCCGCGCTGAGCAAAGAGCGTGCCGAGAGTCTCCTTGATTGCGTCGTGCGTGAGCTTGGGGAACCTGGAAATCCGATTAGCAGGAGGCTCGTCCTTATTATCAACCAACGTACGTACCTGGTCTTGAGACCCTTCTGCAGCTCGAGCTTTCCAAGCGGACTGCCGACCACGGCCTCCTTGAACTCTTCCAGGTCCTCCTTGTTCAACGTCTTTGGAGCTGGCTTAGGTCCGCGCCTAGCGCCCTGGCTGGCTGCAAGACTGGTGATGGGACCTTTCTGTCCTTCGGCAGCGCCGATGAGACTGCTCCCCGGCGGGATAGCGTTGCATCCCAGATCGAGTCGTGGCTGGAGTGGAGCCCTGGGTGGCGCCATCAGAGTGGGCCCGGCAATCTCTGACGGAGCGTCCTGCCAGTATGCTGTGGAGAACGGATCGATTGTCGCGCCTGCGAACCCTGCAATCAACCAACCCATTCTCATGCCAGACATTGCGGGTGGTTGCTGATCAGTCTCAATGCTCTCCACCACGCAGATCCGATTAGCTTTGCTCTCCCAACACAATCCTGTCGTCTCTGGAACCAGCTCGCCGGTTGTGATCTTGCGCTTGACTTTTGCGGTGTCGTTCTCGTCGTCGAGAAAGCCGTCAATCTCGTCAGCATCGACTTGACTGTCAGCCTCCTCTTCCTCTTCAGAAAGCACTTCTTCGTCGCCTTCTTCGGGCTCCTCCCACTCGACTTCAGAATCGTAGTCGTAATTGGTGTCCTTGCGGGCACGTGTGAAGGGGTTGCGCCTCATTTTCGTGGTTGTTCGTGGCGATTTGATCTTGGTGTATGTGCCACAGTAGGCCGGCCGCACGTCCTCGTGAAATTGCAAATGTCGGATGGGAATCCTCCTGAGAACATCCAGTGCAGTGACTCCAAGGCCATCCTCTGTCAAGTCGATGGGTACTTTTGATGTTCCTTCGATGGCCTCAGCAAGCTCCCTCACGCTCGTGACCGGAATTCCACGAGTGCGAGAGCGTTCGTCGGCAAAGTATTCAGTCAGACCAGCGTAACTGCCTTCGATGCCCAAATCGTACTTCTCCTTCAGGGATGGATCATTCAGTTCGTGATCGAAGCGCTCCTGTGCGTCGTCGGAAGTCTGAATTAGCGGCGCAAGCACGCTGTATGTAGGCAAATCGAAAGGAAGAAAGGTTTTGTGGTAGTCTGAAATGGTCGGCGTGGCATCCAGTGATTTCTTTGCTGAGGCTGGCGGAGGAGTTCCCTTCATGGGAGATGCAGCACGGATCCTCTCTGCAACAGCATCGTATGGCTCGAGAGACAAGGACTTCCTCCTAGTTCTGCCTGCTTGCGTCTCGTCGCCATCATCTGCCTTCGCTGGAGTAGCGGGAGCTTGAAAGAACGCGCCTAGTCTCATCTGCTTCCGCTCCTTGTTTAGCTTCTCCTGCGCCTTGCGTTCTACCTCCAACTCTTTCTCCCGCTTCTTTGCTTCCTTCTCCTCGGCGAGCTTCCGCCTCTCTTCATCCTTGACACGTTTCTCCTCGTCTTTTCGCGCCTTCTCTTCCTCCTTTTGTGCTTGTTTCTCCGCCTTCTCGCGTGCCTTGGCCTCCTTCACTTGAGCTTGCTCCAACTTCTCAGCGGGTGTCAGTGACTTCCTCTTTTTGGCGGGAGGAGGACCACCTGCTCGAGTGGTTGTAGTGGAAGGCCCAGCAATTGAGCTGGCATCGCCGGTATCGACCTCGCCGATACTGCTCAAGGCACTGCTAGGAGCAGGAGACCCTCCACGTTCTCGGTCGTCATTGTTGATGCTCACGTCTGGACTTGTATTGCTAGAGCCGTCGGTGTCTGGAGGTGTTGGCATGACGAATTGTGATCCTTTGAGGTTGAGTGGTTTCGTGTCGGGAGTACGATCGTGTTCGTGTTCGGGTGCAGCACGCTTGAGGATGTTGGGCGCTGGCGGAGAGGGCATCAGGTCGTCCATTGGTATCGGGCAGCGCAGTTGTCGAGTTGTTTCTATTGTGTCGACGACACGCAATCTCGGACGTGAAAAGAAAAGTGGTGGAGGCAACAAGCGTGGAGGCAACAAGCTAAGGTAGACGCGGCGCACCGTTCACGCGACTGGGAAGGGACGTGCTGCCAAGACTCGGGCGATTTGGGCAGGTGAGCTTCGAGGAGGGCTTCTCTTCCGTCTTCCTCCCGTCAACAATTTTCACTTTGTCGACCATGGCCGACGATGACTTCGAAGATCTCTTCGGCGAAATGGAATCACTCCAAGACTCCTCGCAAGAGTCACTGACCTCCACAGCAGCTAACCTCAACTGCGAATGGAGTCAGCCCAACACGCCTGTCAACGTTGATGAACATGTGACTTCTTCGCAAACGCCATTCAGTATCAGCGACCATCCCAAGTACAGTTCACCGTGTCGTCTCTGAGCTGCCTTCTGACTCGAACAGTGGCCTCGTGATTGACAAGATCGAAGAAGTCTTTGAGCAAGTGACGGATGCCCTATTGAATGACAGAAACGAGATCAGCATCACTTTGAAATCAAGAACCTCACGCAAGCGGTTACTCGACATCAGTGAGGATGGTGAAGTGAGCTGCCGTACCAAACAAGTCTCATTTCCCGGCAAGACTGCAGAAGAGGCGTGGAGATTTGGTACTCGTAGCATCGGCGAGTGCAAGGTGAGCTGCTACTGACTGACTACACTTCAGCTGTCGTCATACGCATTCTCGAGCTCATGCATGAAGCACTCCGGAAGGATGTCGTCTTATCAAAGAGGTGAAGCCACATTCGACTGTCCGCATCATCATCGTGTCGCTCACATATTACAGAGACATTTTCTACCAGGATCCGGCACTCTTTGGCAGCCAGCCTATTGTGGATCGCTACGTCGACGACATCGCTCATACATTCAACATCACTCGGACAGCCCTCAACGTGACTGCAGTCGCGAAAGGCATCGTCGCCGGCGCAGCTACGTTCTGCCGCCGCGATGGCTCGATCATCGATTGTGCTGCCGATCGTGAAGGCCTGCTGATCCCAAATCTGAAAGAGATACTCTCTATCAATATGGCCTCTGTCAAGTGGATAGTGGTCATTGAAAAAGAAGCCACTTTCAGATCGATCGCTGCCTCAATCTTCTGGGAGACGACAGCCTCAGAAGGGATCATACTCACAGCCAAAGGATATCCCGATCTTGCCAGTCGGGCTCTTCTGCGCTTCATCAGTCACCCTTCTACCAAGAATGGATTTGCGTCTCCACCTGTGTTTGGGCTCGCGGACTTCGATCCGGATGGCGTTGCGATCCTGTCCACGTACAAGCATGGCTCGAAAGCACTGGCGCACGAAAGCGATGGCCATAGTGTGCCGCAGTTGCAATGGCTCGGACTGAAGAGCTCTCATCTTCCTCACGACGAGCGAAATCCACAAGGTGTACTCAAGCTCACAAGTAGAGATAGGAGAAAGGCGAGGGCGATGCTGGAGCAACAGCACACTTCCGACGTCCGACTCGACGAGGAGTGGCAGTCCGAGCTGAGGCAGATGCTCATGCTCAACGTCAAAGCAGAGCTTCAGATACTGGACGCAATTCCGAACGGCATGGTGAAGCTCTTGTCATCGTCACTCTGCTACCTCGGGTGAGACAGTACCGTGGCAAATCGCACCGATCGCAGGTGATGAAAGAATTGTTACGTGGAAGGCAGAGATGGACAAGATCCCAAGGCACGGGTATAGGGACGAGGGCCGGGTTGAGGCCTTCGGAAGAGCAATAACACCAGCCTAGTAGATGCGTGTACCAAACACAAGAATTTGTCGCTTCAAAGTCGTTTCGATCTGTACAGTGCTTTTGCGATGTATCTCCAATAAACAGTGTAGAGCTGCAACCGTCCTCAGTCAAGCCGTACACCCAAGCCGAGGATCTTGTGAGCTTCGAGCTACATCACGCGAAGCTCAACATCCCAACCTCGTCCCGCTCTCCCTTTCACATCACAACACCACCCATATAACAAGGATGCTCCTCCTCGGCCTGACAGGTAGCATAGCTACGGGAAAATCAACCGTCTCAGATATTCTGTCCTCACTACCCTACAATCTGCCAATCGTTGACGCTGACAAAGTCGCCCGTCAAGTCGTCGAGCCAGGGACGTCCGGCTACCAGAAAATCCTAGACACGTTCGGATCATCCACACCAGACTTATTGGTACCTGCGACACCTGAAAATGGCGGCGAGAAGGGACACAATGGTAAAGGCAGACCACTCAACCGACCTGCGCTCGGCCGCAGAGTGTTTGGCGAGGGCAGAGATGAGGACAGGAAGGCATTGAATGGAATTGTTCACCCTGCAATAAGAGGAGAGATGTACAAGCAGATGCTGTTCGCATACCTACGTGGCAGCTGGGCGGTGGTGCTGGATGTGCCGCTGCTGTTCGAGTCGGGCTGGGAACCACTCTGCGGTACGATACTGGTCGTCGCTGTCAAAGATCCGAAGGTGCAGATGGAGAGACTACGAGCACGAGATGAGCATTTGACAGAGGAGGATGCAAAGAACCGCGTTGCGGCGCAGTGGGATGTCAGAGACAAGGCGGAGCGATGTCTGCGCCGAGGAGACAAAGCTGGAGTTGTGGTGTGGAACGATGGTGGGAAAGAGGATCTCAAGAGACAGATTGATCAGGTCATGTCGCAGGTCAGAACAGGCAGTCCGCAGTGGTGGGCGTGGATGTTGTTGCTTTGTCCACCTCTTGCGGTCTTAAGCGGCGGTTGGTCCTATGTGAGGAGCTGGTGGATCAAGAAGCAGTGGGAGAAAGAGAAGCAGCGCGAGAAGGCGAAGCTGTAGTTCGTGAGAAATGCGCGCAGCTTTTTGCTGGCAGTGACTTATTAATGATCAATGCTCGTAAGTTCACTTCCATCGGTCGTCATTTCAATATCGGACATATGGCCAGATTGCGCAGCTAGTACCCTGCAGGCATCACTGCAAAAGGTCTCGTTCTTCATGCAAACTTTGCATGCAAACAAATATTCTCCCGCTGACTTTGCATGTGATAATCTTAGCGCGCTTGCTCCGCAGCTTCCTCCGCATTCACGCTGCCATGCAACCAATGGGCAACAAACTTTGCACACGAGCTTTGCTTCCAAGCAGAGTTGCGGGCATTTGGATATCCAACCATACGCCATGCTGGACAGATACTCGATGAACTTCTTGAGATGATCAACTCTCGCCATGCCGAACACAGACTGGGACATCAGAACTGGCATCGCCTCCGCCGTGGACGATCGAGCTCTAGAGGAAATGTGGCCACCGCGCGAGCTCTCGCACAGGTCGCCCAGACAAGACGCTCAATTCCTGGGTCAGTCGGCTAGCAGGCGCGATGGGCATATCAGCCATGTCAACATGTTGGACGGTGCTCTTCTACAGAAGCTTTTCAGGGCCACGGTTGAAGAGCAACGGCGCGCCGCAGCAGAGGGGAAAGTCACCACATCTAAGACCGAGATCAAGCCAAGTGAAAAGGTCGGACAGTCTCCCACAGGAGTCGGGTTATCAGAGCGGGAGGGCTTCTACTTGCCGTCGGACTTGGTCGCTCAAGGCAAAACGATACTCAAAACAATGCCGGAACCAGCAACAAATCCGGAGTCCATAATAGCGCGGAAAGCAGCACAAGAGCCCGCAGCGGCTCAAGGAGAGACGAGCGCAGTCCTCGCCATACCAGCGCAAAGACCCGCGGTGGCGACAACATTGAAGAAGGCTGCTAAGAAAGCGGCCAAGAAGGCAAAATTGGGACTTGAGCAGGATGAACAGCAGCCGGAGTTATCACTTGCACTGGAAGATGGAAAAACAAAAACGAATGAGAAGAAATCGAAGCAAGGAAAGGGGAAGGCGCAGAAGATACCCTCCGAACACGCAGTCGACGCACGATCATGGATCGAGCTTGGAGAATCTAACATTCCGCCGAGAGACGACGATGCAGGAAGTCAGAGGAAGTCCGATATTCTCTCTACGCATTCACAGCGAGACTGCGACGTGCGGGAATCTGGCAAAAGCGCGAGCCGATCGTCACACAAAGAAGCGTCGCCACATTGGCCAGATCACGCAGACTCCTTCCATGAAGAAGATCAGCCACGCTCTGAGGCATCGCAGTCGAAGAGGGGCAGCGAGAAGAAGCGATCTGCTACAAGTCGTGCAGGAATGCAAGCAACAGTTGAGTCAGTGGCATCACATGCTTCAACAAAAGTCCGGAGTGAGCACTCTCGAGACCCTCCAGCGTCGCGCGAAATTCAGTTGGCTTCGAATAAGTCGGAGAGGAACAGTTCCGCCTCGAGACAAGCTTTGGAGACCGTATGGTCGCGCAATTCTGCAGAGGACAACAACGGCGAAGAGGCCAAGTACGAAGATGGCTGGCACGAGGTCGCTGAAGACGCAAGGACAGGCTCGAGATCGAGGTCTTCTCGACGCAACCAAGATCACAGGAGCCACATTTCCGCAGACTCTCACCGCAGTGGTCACCGCGAGAAGGAAGACCGAGTCTCGTGGTCAAAGACTGAGTCCAACAAGTCAAAGCGGTCTTCGAAGAAGGAGGAAGGAGGATCTCATCGTTCAGCCCACCATTCGAAACACGACAAGCCTGACAAAGATGAAAGTCTAGGCCCGCAGTCTCCAATGGCTTCTACGAGCAGGAAACACGATAAGCCTGACAAAGATGAAAGTCTAGGCCCGCAGTCTCCAATGGCTTCTACGAGCAGGAATGATCGAATATCGCAGCATTCTTCCCGCCGGTCCGAAAGGTCAAACCGCTGGGACGACGACAACCTAGCCATTCAATCGGACTCGAAAGTCTCGCGAACGTTGTCGCAAAAACGAACTCAAGGGTCTCATCACTCTTCACGCCGCTCCGGGACTACCAAGGATCAGCAAGTGGAAGACTTTGCTACTGAAGCAAGAGCAAAATCTGCGGGCTCGAGGGAGACTTCAAGTAGATCTCGCCGTTCCTCTCACCATACTCCTCGAGACTGGCGCACGACTGCGAGCCTCGAGAATGCCTATCTAGAACAAACCATAGCGGAAAACCTTGCGGAGTCGGAGCAGATAATAGGGAGGCATCATGGGTCTCCTCATCCTTCGAATCACTCTTCTCACCGACATTCCAAGCACTCTTCTCACCATTCGAATCGCTCATCTCACAGACATTCCAAGCACTCGTCTCATCACTCGCGTTGGAAGGATCAAGAAGACGATAGCTGGCATGAAGCCGACCGCCACGGAGTCGACAGATCCAAGTCACCTGCAAGTGATCACCGCCCCAGATCCTCACATACGTCCAATCGATCGCGTAAGTCTGATGGTCGAACTTTCAAGCATTCCTCGCACCGCTCATGGGAATCGGAGTCTACGCAAAACATCGACGAGTCTTCCGAGCGAGATCGAAGGTCGGCAGTTTCTGATCTGTACGCGAGCAGGCGAAGACATGCTTCTCCGCGAGAATCTAAGCACTCCTCGATGACTTCTTTCGGACGATCGTTCGTCGGCGTACCAATCTATGGCATCGTCAGTACACCTGGTGGCCAAGAAGGCGTTGTCAGCGCACCTCAGGTGAGCAACATCTCTGAACTAGCATCAGAGCCACGCCACAATCGCCACAGACCAACTGTCTTCGCCGGCAAAGGCTGGATCTCACCGCATCCTCTCAGTCGCTCGCCGACAGACCTCCGCTCGCCTCCCGCACCGATGATCATCCTTCCCAGCCAGGCGGATCCGCAAGGCGCCACGATGACTTATGAAGAATGGCAAGCTATACAAGAGAATGGACTCAGAAAGCATCGAAACTTCTCCTTTACCGAAAGCAGCCAGACATGGCACGCCAGGCAGCAAGAGGAGCGATATCGCTTTCCTGGATGGGAGGCGCGGTCTTGGGTGGCAGTCGATCCTTCGCCGGTTGACGTGAGGGAGGATTCAGCGCATTCGGAACACATGAGCGGTGGTTCGGATCGCACTGTGCGTACCATTGGGAGCAACGAGGTCAGTCGAAGGAGTGGATCTGCTGTGCGTACCATGGGGAGCGACGAGGAGAGTCTAAGAAGTGGATCTGCTGTGCATACCAGTCGAAGCGATGAGGAGAGTCGGAGGAGCGAGTCCGCTATGTCTCGAGGCTCAGAGTCTCGTCACTCGACGAAGTCTTACCAACCGAAGGAGCCGACGTCGTCGCCGAGTGAGCTGCTCGGGCAGGAAATGGAGGAGGGGAATGGTGGGTGGAGCTGAGGTTAATGATAGCAAAGGGTGGGACCGGTAGTCTGCATGGCTTCAATTCTTGTCCTTGCGCATTTAGAGCGTTCGCTTATCCCCACTGTGGTGGACTTTCACATCGTCCTTGCATGCACGCAATATTCCACTACCTCGCATGTATGACACGCCATGTCAAGCCGTATCTTCATGGGCTGAAACATATTGACACCCAGTATCGGCATGGGAAGGCCCCTTTAATGGGTACGCATGTCACCAAATTGTCCTATCCCAGTAAGGGTATTAGCCACATTAATTAGTAATTAGTAACTATTTAGTAATGGATATTACTTAAAAATCTCGTAGTAATATTAATATTAATATTACTATAGGTACAGATAAAAATATTTATAGTAATTAGTAATAGTACTTAGAAATAGAATTAGTAAATAGTAATAAAATAGTAATAGTTATATAAAATAGTATCTACGCCTCTATACCCTTACTAATAGAACCTTTTATAAGTTAGATAGCTACTAAGAGAGACTATAATCCTTTTATCTTTATTAGAATCCTTAGTAAAACGCCTACGTACTACCCGAATCGTTACTATCGCTAGTATCTATATAGTTTATAAGTCTTTCCTTTCCTTTATTAATCTCTCCTATACCTATATCCTCGGAAGGGTCGTCTAAATCCTTTATAGTAAGCTCTTCGTCTAGAAGAAAACCTAGATATTTAAGTATAATAGTCTTTTTAATAGTATCCGAACTAAGTCGGTTACGCTTCTTAGTAACTATATTGCCTATTTTAGAGAACGTACTCTCGCTAGGAGCCGAAGTAGGTATTATAGCTAAGTAGTCCTAGGCAATTCGAAAGAGTATAGGATATTTAGCCTATACTAGTCTATAGTACTTGTCTATTCTAGTTTTCCTCGGAGAGTATACTTCCTTTAAATAGATATCTACTTTGTTTATACTACTAGTTTCCTTAGTCTCCTTAATAAAGATATTATCGGAATC
>JYJE01005154.1:0-21251 GCA_000983655.1 Zymoseptoria brevis | reverse complement strand
GAAGCGCTAATTAGCTAGGGTAAATTGGGTTCAAAACAAACATTCTCGCTAGAGAGTCTAAGCTTGCTAAGATAAGGCTCCGCCGTACTTTATTATGCCGGACCTTTTTATCTCCCACCGCCGCTAAGAAAGATCTTGCTAGAGACGTTAACGTCGCTCTCGACCATCTCTGGCGGAAGGAACAGAAGAAGAAGGAATAAGAAGTAACAGGGGGCCGGCAAGGCCGTCCGGCAGCGGGAGCAGCTGGAGGAGGCCATGCGGAGTCGTCGCGCGCAGAGGGAGAAGAAGAGGTGGTCCGCGCCGACTTTCGACGGACCCAGCAGTCGGAGGAGGATTTCTAAGTCAAAGTCCACTCCAGCGGCTTTTTTACCTACCGGTAGCTTTCCCTCTTCCTCTTCCTCCGCCTCCACCTCCACCCGTGCCGCCGCAGTCTCCGTCGTTTCCGCCCTCAGCGCCGCGTTCTCTGATCCGACCGTCGAGGAGCACTCAACCACAATGCCGCGGTGCAAGCAGTTTGGAGTGGCAGACGCTGCGCATCGCCTCTCGTGTCCACATCCGCAGCCGATTATCCGCCTTCTCCATTCGATGAAAAGAAAGAGAGAGAGAGGGAGAGAGAGAGGGAGAGACAGAGAGAGAGAGAGAGAGAGGTATAGAGCACTTGGGCGGACGAATTGGCACGACTGATGATGCGAGTCCAACCGACCCACTGGATCATCCTCTGCAACGATTCCCGAATGATGCCTTTCACGTCACGCCGGATCGCTACAGATGGCTGGTACCGCATCTCTTCACGTCACCTCGACTGGCAAGGCGTAGCGGCAAGAAGACGACGGGCTGTGTTGGAGTTGCGGGTTGAGAATCGGGAAGAACCGAGGAAATCGAGAAGATGGGCAATTTGACGAGGTTGAAAATGAGAGGTGGACTTATGGCTGGGCTGTGCAAGGCGGAATTGGGCATACGACAAGCTTGGATCGGCGGAGATAGATACAATGTTTGATTGAACAAGGACACATGGCCATGATGCCGTGCGCGCGTGCGTGCGTGCACCCTTCCTCGCCGCCGCGGGAAAACCTGAACACGAATTTCATTCCAAGCGCTGCTCTGCTCGCATTGGTGTCCCACCTCGCCGTGTTGCAGCACGCAGAACCACTTGGAGCACATGGCCGACTTCTGCAGCGCCCGTACGCCGACTCAGTCGCGGCGGACTCCCTCCTTGTGTGCGGAGCGATTCCTCGCCTGATTTGGCGTCCGCCGGTGCGAGACATCGTCTGCCGAAGATGTCTCTGCGTCGAAGTCTGTCTGCGAGGAATAGCTGCTGGACGGTGTCGAACCGGCAGGACTCGACGCCCTGCACTGCGCCGGGAGAGATTGCAATGTGTAATGCGTTGTTCTTGTTGTTGTGCCGCACATGTCATCTTGCTCGTTCACGGTCTTAATAGCACTACTGTCGCTGTCAAGACCGCGTCTTGGCTGTCGAATGGCGCCCTGTTGTCGAGGACGGGGAAGCGGTCTTCGGCAACTCATGGTGGTGGATCAGTGCGAGGGCCGCATCGGCGGATATGGGATGGACTGTGAAGGTGCAAGCGAGATGGAAAGGCGGATGTATCTGGAGGTTGCGCCAAACTGTCTTGTGTCTTCCCTCTCTTCCAGACTCGGCTTGACCTGGCGCATCGCGTCGCCCGCCTGTGCCTCTATCTGCGCTCGCCGCCTCATCTCCACCTCATTTGAGCACAGCTCACCTCCTGCGTCGGGACCGCCTCTCTCTTAATCACCACCTCCACCGGCCAATGCCGATCCGCGGCGACATTGACCTCCTTCGACTCATCTCTCCGATGTGCCAGCTACGGGGCGACGACGAGGAATATTTCGCTGGGTGGCAATCCGTTGATCGAGGTAGGTGCGTATCGGGGGAGAATGGTGGAGAAGAGGTCAGCGGTGGAGGAAAAACCGTGCTGAGTCGGGCAGGAATTTGGGGTCCCGTCATCAGCAAAATTATAATCGTCGGCAAAGAGTTGTTGTCCGTAAAGGGCGTGGAGGACACCGTCTGGGTCCATCTACTTCTACTGAAGATGCGAGTTTGCAAACAAATCAAACAAAAACGCCTCAAGACCACAGTCCCGTCCCTCGCACCATCCGACAAGGCATGAGGACCAGGACGAGAACGAGGATGAGCACGAGCAGCCTGCACGGAAAGGGTCAATATCAGGACGCTCGCGCCCACAAGCAAACATGTCTGTACGACCAAGATAGAAACCTCCTTCCGATGTCTGGAAGTCCATCGACAAGGGAGGATGTAGCCGGAAGAGGTTGAGAGAAAGCGCATATAGAGTGGCAGAAACTACGGAAGAAAGAGAAATACGTGCCGGCCACTTTTGAACAATTCTGCCGCGGTCGTCAACACGAACGCCGTTTACATGGCCTGCGGAGGCGTTTTGGTGGCGCCGGAGAGTGCACACTTGGTCACTCCCACACGCGAATGGTCGTTGTACGCATCTCCATTCCTGGTCACGTTAGAGATTCCTAGGCTACTATAGCGGATACTAGTCTTTCGAATAGGTTTAATATACTATAGCTAGTAGGCGGCAGTGTCGGCAACGGAGATACTAGATTAGTTAGGGAGTTTAGGCTCGTTATAGGCAAGTAGGTAAGTAGCGTATTAAGAGGATATCTTAGTAGGGAGGGAGGCTATATCGAAGGTGTTTTAGGACATAGGGACCTATTCTAGTAAGGAGGTAGTTAGGTTAGGGGACTAGTTGTCTAGGAGGGTTTAGTTAAGGTATTAACGAGCAAGGTTCGAGAGGGACGTATAGGGCTATAATACTTTTAATCCTAGGCAAATAAATATAGAGACTTAATTATTATTATTGTTTCCTTAGAGCGGCTAACATAACCCCCTCTTAGAAAGTTTACTAGTAGAGCTAGGATAAGTCTAAGCTTAAGCAGCCGGCGGAGGTAGCGCCCTAGTAGAATGCCTTACGGCCTCGACTTTATCCTTAAGGTTTATAAGTAGTCCTATAATTAATGCTTTATACGACTTTATACGTTATATATTACGAATAAGTATATATCGTAGAGTTACTTCTAAGACGCCCTCTAACTTTCGGAAGATAACGTCTAGCTTCGAACTAGGATCCTTATATCTTCGCTAAGTCGTTCGATATAGGGACCGGTATAGTTAATACTTAATACAAATAGGAAGAGTAGTTATAGTAGTAAAAAGATAGAACGAGCATCGAGAAGAAGGGCGTATTATAAGCTAGGCACTTTTTCCGATAGTAGTACGTTTAAGAGTATATAATATAATATCTTAGCTTCGATATCTTATTATAACGCCGCTAACGATACTTAATATTAGGCTATAACCGAATCTATTTAGACGCTAAAGACATTAGAGTATAGAGTATATTCGTCTAATTATCGTTAATCTGTTTTAAGTCTATATAATGCCTAGTGTTTAAGAAAATCGTTCTATATAAATAATTCCGTAAGCTTAAGAACGGATAGTACTTACTACTCGGTATACTCCTACTACTATATATCCCGTAGTTATAGCCGTTATACTAATACTTTTATCTTAGCCGTAAGCGAACGTAAGATCTATTATCTATACATTTGTAACTAGTACTACTAGCTAGTCCTAAATTCCGTAGTTATAAAGTTTTAACCTATATTAAAGCTAGGAAATTTATTGTTAGGTAAACTTATCGAATAGTCGTTCTAGGACTACTAGGAATAGGCGGAAATACTATCTATAATGTTCGAGTTAATTAGCGCCGATATATAGGGCTATCTACCGTTTCTTTTAAACGCGGCCGAGTCGAGTAATATATACGGCTAGGAGAATTTAATAGGGCTAGGTCTTTAAGCGTATATAGACGTCTATAAATACCGGTATATAATCGATTTCGTAAGTCGAGCTACTTAAGAGATCTATCGACGGAAGAGCGGTAGATAACGGCGATAGGTATACTATATTAGGATAGACGTACTATATACGGGAATTATATATACCTACTTAGTAGTCCTAAAGCTAAATCCGATAAGGTAAAGAGTCGGATTCTTAGGGTATCTCTCCTCTACCTATATATAGTTCGTAACCTTAGCTCTAACCTTTTTATCTATAGTATTATAAGAATCGCCTACCTTATATAGTATAGGGCATCGAAACACTTTCCTTAAAAGATAGCTAGCATTATCTTTAATACGGAGAAAGACGTAAATATTAAATCGTCCTTTAATCTATTAGTCTAGAGGTTCTACTACGTACTACGAGTCGCTTACTAGCCCTAGATAATACGCTACGATAGCCTATATCGCCTTACGCTAAGACTAGAGATCGTTATATAGTTTAGCGGTAAGTAACGATCGTCGTAGGGCTAGGAGAAGGTTGTTCTCCTCTACTAAAGCTGTCTTAAGACTATAGTAGAGACCTAAGAGACGTAGAGCTATAGCGTATATATATTAACGATATAGTAAAAGGAGCCGCTCTTAGGTCTAGGTATATAAATAGGCTTAATTAATAATAGACTAGTTCTAATATAGTACTATACTCGCTATCGACGTCGCCGTCGTTATAGTTCGAAGTTAGAAGTTAATAGAGACTAGCGCATTACGAAGCTAATAGAGACTATCGTATTAAGGATAAGAAAAAAAAATTCTTAAAGTCAAAGTCGTCGAGTTAGGACTATCGCATTTGAGTACGGTAGCGTTATTTATTCTAATAATCAACCCTCCTACAGAATCGTGCCGCTGCTACTAACAATATTGAGGTCTGCAAAGGCATCGTTCGTTGCCATACTTTGTGAAAAGATCGTCAGCCCAGCGACCTTGGACAGCTTTGGTATAGATTTCGGCCGTGGCCTTGCAGCCGCTCCTGAGGCCGATGCCGATACCATGGTACTTCCGGTCACATTTGGCCATCATACAATCGTGGAACTGGTTGTTGCAGTATGATGATGACGGGGACGCACAGGAATCGTAGCAAATGTCGTGGGCGTCACAACAGTCGTGAAAATCCAACTCTGGAACCCAGTGGTAATACTTTTCAGGACCGCAGCCGTTTGATGATGTTGGCCGAGCGCCGGGCTTAGCCTTGGCGCAGGATCCGGGAGGGCATCGATATGCGTCCCTCTTTGTGAGGCTACGGGGATCGAGCATTAGGCCGAGAGAGGCGAGCTCCGTGGCACGCCTTTTGAAGGCCTCATCGCCGTAATTGAACGCGGTCAGGGCCTTCTCGACCGAGGCGCCATTGCGAGCAGTGAGTGCTGCGTGTTTGCCTTCGCGAATCACACTGACAGCGCCCTCGCAGTCGATGGTGAAGACAGACGTGACAAGGTCTTGGCCGTTGACAACCTGACCGGATGGTCCGGTGGATGCATCCGTGAGGACGAGATTTCCTTCTTCCGTCTGCGCGACCCAGTGGGGCGGCGTCGCATCATGCTCAGCTAAGATCAGGTCGTATGCGCCCTGAGGTGCGCTTGCTGGTCGCTGAAAGTAGAAAATGGGCGCATCATCTTCTCGTCCGAGGTTGTTCGAGGAGAGTAGAAGCTGGTTGCCAATCCTGACAACCGGATGCATGTCTGGATCGACGAGATGAAAGGTGTCCATGGAGGAGTCTGGATTGACGTTACAGCCGGCTGTGAAATTCAAGACCAGGAGCACTGTGAGTGCCCAGAGCTGCTGGAATCCCATGGCGGGACGTGCGATTGGATGTTGGCTGGGGGTGCGGACAGTGGAAGCGACTTGTTGGAATGCCGAGTGATGATTGTGTGCAAGACAGAATTTGAGGAGCAAGAAGAGCTTCCTTTATACTCCTCCCTCCTCACTCTGGGCACGACGGCGTTGTAGGTACTCTTGAACACCTGTGCTAGGCTATGCAGTCCTATTGGTTCGGAGCCACTGCCGCTGGTTACCGGTATACACGTGAATCCTTACCACCACCACCAACAGACGATAAATCGCTCACCAAACCAACCGGTAGCCTCACCAACCACCACCATTAACCAAATCCACCAGACCATGAAGAGCACTGCATTGCAGTGAATTCGTCAAGTGCATGTAATAGCACAAACGAGCTTCCAGCATGCTGACCACGAGTTCTCTTCGTCCATGAAGAAAACCTCGAGCTACCCACATGCTGGACACGACCTTTGATGGTCGCGTGTGTGGAGGCTTTTTTGCTGTTGGCCAACAACAACGACAAGAGCAGGGCGATTGAGGGATTTTGGAACCCTGCAGTCCGTGCTCTGCTTGCACGCCTGTCAAACGTGACTGTGGTCGACCACGGGCAAGAACGCAGCTTCGTTGTTGGTCGGCAGTCTCGAGGAGAATGAACTCTGATTGAGGACTTTGTGATTGCTGTACTCTGATCCCCCGGTTTTCTCGCCATGCGAGAGCGACCTGACATGGGTACCCGCATGGTCATGCTGCTCGTTCATTGGTTAACAGTTTCAAGAAGAGTTATGTGGGAAGGACCTTGCAGTGGTCGTATTCATGCCCTAGCAGTCCAAGTGGTAGTGAACAGCATGCCTAGACCATTTTTGAGCTCGAATCGACGATGGCTCTGCAAGGATTGAGGAAGTGTTCATCTGCTCGCGGCTCTGCCGGATACTC
This sequence comes from Zymoseptoria brevis, assembly GCA_000983655.1. Classification (NCBI taxonomy): domain Eukaryota; kingdom Fungi; phylum Ascomycota; class Dothideomycetes; order Mycosphaerellales; family Mycosphaerellaceae; genus Zymoseptoria; species Zymoseptoria brevis. The sequence goes on along the minus strand of JYJE01005154.1, from coordinate 14,639 downwards.
GAGCGCCAGGATGTGCTTGCACGAATGGATGGTAGGACTCGCAGACATGTGCAAGAATGATACGCCGTAGACCCTGCAAGCCGAGATGGCTAGACAGCGAGCGTTCTATTCATAGAACGCTCGCAATAAAGATTGACGCAGCGAGGGCTCGGGCCAGCTGGAGAACGTGCGTACCAATCCTTGGTACGCGTGTTCTCCACGAGCCCTAATCCGTTGCCCTCGTCGTCGCGCTGTTGTTGTCGTCGGTATACGTCCAATATTACTACGAATCGTCATTCTAAGGTGTTGTTGCTATGCTATCTCTTTTTGTGCCTTAATCTAGTAAGTGAGCTACAACAACAACACCAATACTAGCGACATACTATAAACATAAAAAACACCGATATATATATAAGTTAGATAGTTCTCTACTATTGCACGGTAATAGAGAACGCGCGTACTAATCCTTAGTACGTACGTTCTCTACGCTTATACTATAGCCGAGGGTACGTTAATCTTTAATTCTACCGTTCTAAGGATTTAGTACAAACCTTCGTAGCTAGATCAAGTTCGTATCGTAGAAGTACGGACGACTAGTAGAGTAATAGCTATAACAACTCGAAATAGTATATTTTAGTTAATGTATACGCGATACTTCTATACTACTCGGGAACCCCTCCCGCGGCTTATATAATATATATTTATAGTAAAGTGCTATTGTTAGTAACTAATTCTAATAACGGTCCTATACATTTTAATTTCTTAGGTATATATTTATATATTACTAGCTCCCTTATATTATACTATAAATATAAAAAACACCGATATATATACGAGTTAGATAGTTCTCTACTATTGTACGGTAATAGAGAACGCGCGTACTAATCCTTAGTACGTACGTTCTCTACGCTTATACTATAGCCGAGGGTGCGTTAATCTTTAATTCTACCGTTCTAAGGATTTAGTACAAACCTTCGTAGCTAGATCGAGTTCGTATTATAGAGGTACGGACAACTAGTAGAGTAATAGCTATAACAACTCGAAATAGTATATTTTAGTTAATATATACGCGATGCTTCTATACTACTCGGGAACCCCTCCCGCGGCTTATATAATATATATTTGCAGTAAAGTACTATTGTTAGTAACTAATTCTAATAACGGTCCTATATATTTTAATTTCTTAGGTATATATTTATATATTACTAGCTCCCTTATATTATATATACCTTACTACTAGTTTACCGCTATATTTAATTTATAATATATATAATTCTACTTAACTAGCGTTCGTAGTTAGGTATTCCTAATTAAATCTACTATTAATCCCTTATATACTTAATACCTCTCCTAACGTCTCTTCTATATACGATCTAGGTTACTATATACGAAAGTCGAAATACCTATATACTATAGACTATTAGGCTATATTAGTAAGAGTAGTAGAGGTAGAAGACTTCCGCGAATAGATTATAGTACGTATTACTAATAGCTCCTTATAGGTAACGGTTTATAGAGATCTATTTAGCCTATATAATATTAATATACTTAAGCGGACGTTCTAAAGGAAGCTAAAGGAGTATAAAGTTAAGTATCTATTTAAACGTCTAGTAGTAAAGGATATAGTTATACTACGATATTAGATTACTTATATATTCTATGTTCTTTAGTATAGTAACGAATATATATCTTATATACTTAAAGACGATAGATTCGTTATTAGGCCGAAACGTATAAAGAAGATCTATAAGAAGATAGGCCTATTAAAGAAGGTTATTATAGTTAATCGCGAAGCTACTAAAGAGGTAATTCGGACGGTCCTTTATAAGGAGCTAGATAATATTTATATTAAGAGTCTTAGTTAACTACTATATAAGTATATAAGGAACAAATAGACTATCGTCGGCTAGAAGAGAGTATATAGTATCCTAAGGGAGCTAAATCTAGATAGCGTTTACTAGCAAATATATACTATAAAGTAGTACTATAGAGCTATAATCCTTTTAGGACCGAATTATATATAGTCGATAGACGCCTACTATAAGATAGAGTACTTCGGCTTCTAGATATATAGCTATATAGATATATATACCTATTATATTACTTAGATCTATATTAGGATTACTAGAAGGACCTAGGTATTAGTATAGAAGTAGTACGTTAAAACGGCTAACGAGGGGAAGGTAATATATATAATTAGTTCTTAAATAAAGTACTATAGTTAGTAAGCTAATAACTTTAAGCCCTTATATACTCTAAAGCGATCGTAGTAGCGAGACTCGTTATATAGCTAATACTTACCTCTCCCTCTAGTAGTAACTCTATAATAGACCTAAGGTAGGTAGACGTCTACTAAGTAGACTATAAGTAAGTAACGAACTAATACTATAGCCCTAGCTACTTTCCTTCTATTAATATCTCTAGTACGGTACTAGTAAGATAAACTAACGTATCGAGAGCTAGTAGCGTTAGTAGACTACTAGTACTACTCGTTAGCGTTAGTTCTTTATAGAGCTATACCTATAAGGGCTTTACTTAAAGAAGAACAAATACGACCGGATTACTATACTATTTGTATATATACTAATAATAAGGTCTACTGTCCTTAACTTTATATACCTCTAGAACACTTATTATATCCGGTTAGATAAGAAACGTCTATAGGTCGTTAGTAGTATTCCGTATTCTATATACTTTAACCTAGAGTTGTTCGATACTAAGTAGATAGGCGTTTACGTTCTAGGAGAACTTTAAGAGCTAATAAAGAGGGACTATAAAGGTACGTTCGTAGTACGTTCGTACGATGTTCGCTTACTATTCTACCTCGCTATTTACTCTATATCTACTATTAATAATAAGAACCTTCCTATACTAGATAGACTAGGAGTAAGGAGCGGGCCTAAGGGTACTTAGCGAGGACGTTCGCTACTCGTTCGTACCCTATTTGTACCTCCTACTTATTTACTATCCTAGCTTATACTCTAAGCCTAATACTATATTAGGTGTTTTAAGTATATATAGGTTTATATATATAGCTTACTAATTACCTTTAGCTTTAATACTTTTAATATTAAGTATGTTTTTCTAATTAATATTAATATAGGCTTTACGCTTAATAAGTACCTTCTAGTAGTAATAATAGAGTAGTACGAGTAGGTTTTATAAGGATAGGGCTTTATAGTACTAGTTTCTAGTAAGGCTACGGACCGAAAGAAGGTTTATATCTATCTATAAGTATATATAACTCTCTAGAGTACTATTTATAAGCTATTTCGCGTATATAGTAACGATGCCTTAGCCGAATTCCTAAAGCTATATACTTCTAAGTACTAGAGGCGTAATCTAAATAATAACTTTATATATTAAGAGGCTAATAAGTAAGTATTCGATAGCCTAGAGCTAGAAGTTTATAAGGAGCCTACCGGCGTTAATACGATAGAGTAAGGTAATAAGGAGGAGTTTAATAATAATATACTAGAGTAGTTTCTAGGCCCTCGAGATAATAGCTTTATTATAGACTTAATAGTAGTACTAAATCGATATTACTAGTAGTACGGCGAGTATAACTAAAGGTACTATATATATAATATACGGACTAAAGAGTCTAATAATATATTATTTAGAGAGTCTTAATATACGAATTTATAGCAAACGAGGTATAAATATACTTAGAGACTTCTCTTATTACTACTACTACTATCTACTACTACTATTACTATCTACTACTACTACTACTACTATCTGCTACTACTACTACTACTACTACTACTTCTCTAGCTACGACTCCTTTAAGGCTACGATTAGGTCGGTTACGTTCTTATATAGCGCTCTATAAATAAGAGGAATTATTAAGTAGATATTATAGGCCTTAAGGACGTTAGTAAGTACGAATATACTATAATTAGACTACGAACGACTTACTTTCTTACCGCTAAAGCGGTAATAGGCGTAAGCCTCTTTCCTCGCGCCCTTCTAGATATAGTAGGCGTAACTAAGCTATCTACCGCGAGTATAGCTAAGAGTAAACATTAGTAATTATTTAGCGAATAAGTAGTAAATAGGATAGTAAGACTTATATAGTATAGGCTTCCTAAGTATAGATACCTTTGTCCGTCTTAGCTATACATCTAGTAGTATTATACTTCCTAAGTTTCGTACTATAAGGAGTTAGCTTTAATATATAAATAGTAGTAATATAGATATATAGTATAGCCGTTATAGTATTCTTTATAAGGTCCTTCTAGATAGTATACTATAAACGTAATAAGCTAGGGTAAGTAGCTCTATTATAGGTCTTACTCGTAGTATAGAGAAGATTATTCTATTTAAGAATAGAGTCGCTATAGTAGTACTCTACGAGTTTAGGGTAGCGGAGTCTATAAGCGATTAGTATATAAATAAGTAGCAAATAGCCTTACGACTTACCCTCGGAGCTTAGCTAGTAAAGGAGAAGGTAGTACGCGTAGTAGTAGAGAGAGTAGAGGTAGTAGTAGAGAAGTTAGTATATAAGGAGGACTAAAATTAAAGATTAGTACTATAAATATATAGCGAATAGTAGAAGAAGAACTTATATATTACTTATCTTAGAATTAATAGTAGTAAGAAGACTAAAAGGGTATTAGTACTAGTATATATCTAAAGTTATAAAGAAGAAGGAAGGAATTACTTATAAGTCTATAGATAATAAAGTAATAGTAACGATAGCGGTAATAAGGAGTTTAGTAGTAGTAATAGTAAGGTTAGAGATAGTAGTCGTAATAGTAATATAATAAGATTAAATAAGTACTATTAAGTAGCGTAATTATATAGGTAGCGCGTACGTAATAGTAGTAGTAGTAATTAAAGAGACTAATTTAAGAGAAATTTTAAAGGACGTAAGATTAAAATATTAATAATAATAAGTAAATAGTATATTTAGCCTATAATTTACTTATAAGCACTATACGAGCATACTACGAGTAAGAGCTAATAATAGGAATAAAGCTATTATATTATTAGGCTCGTAATATAGTTAAAGGGCGTAATTTACTTATAGTACGTACACTAGCTAAGCTAGTAATACTATATCTACTAAGTTTTTATATTTTTTTATTAGTAGGATTTTAAATATTTAATTAAGACTAGGATAGAAATACTTATACCTATTTATAGTACGTTCGCGTCCGTAAGAATCTTTAAGGGATGTAGTAAAGTACTAAAATAAGAATTTTTAAAAATTTAGTAATTTCCGGAATTTTCGAAATTTAGTAGGGTAGGCTATTTAAAGCTCTATTAGAGGTTGCCTAGAGTATAATTTCTCTCTAGGTAGCTAGGTTTAAGTTATCGTTTCTAGGGATTTTATTCCCTATATAGTCTACGTAGGCTACGTAGGGAATTATAGCCTATAAAGAAAAGTCCGAGATCGTCCGAGATTTTCTATTTTACTAGATTTTAGCTAGAAATATAAACATCTCGTATCTATAAAAAGTAGAAACGACTTTTTAAAGGTTTAAAAAGCATCGTACATACTGTTTTTGTTAACTACGTACCTTCTAGGCGTCTAAATACTATAGATTTAGACTTACTTTTATCGCTATATATATAGTATCTACCCTATCTATTTTTGTATACGTCGCTACCCTTGATCTATCGTCGTTGTCGCTACCTTCCCTTACCTAAACCCGAACCCTAGAGGAGAAACAAACCTAACCCTAGCGAAAGACATAGCGTATAGATAGGCCTTAGCGTAGGAAGCCGTCGTTCTCTACGTAGCCTATTCGTAGCCTACGTAGGCTACGTAGGAAACATTCCCTATAGAACTATCCCTAGTCGTTTCTACTTATTCTAACCCTACCGGCTACCTACGTACTATACTAGGACGTTGCGTCGCGAATGCTAGTTCTACGTGTCCCTACCGATTATGCTAGACTAGCCTCTTAACCGAAGCTTTAATACTAGTAAGGTAAGATAAAGTAGCTAAAAAGTCTACTCTACTTAGGTAGGCTTATAAGCTACCGTCTTTACTAGAGTATGTTTATCGCTAGTAGACCTATTCTTTCTAGTAAGGCGTACTACGGGAAGCTAGACGGAGTAGAAATTAAGTAAAAGCTAAAACGACGCGGACGATTAATTTATCCGTAAGCTATACCTTTTTAAGATCCTCGCTAGTCGGAAATAAGATTTAAGCTTAAATTTAGTCGGGCCTTAGACTAGCTTAGTTAGACTCTCGACCTAGCGGAAACAGTATAGCTTCCCCTACTTTCGACTTAGATCTATCGGTAGGTCTACCCCGCGCTTCGTCCCGCTCTTCGCGATACTCGGGCCGCGTATAGAAAATTCTCTCGTATATCTCCGAGTAAGGACCTCTATTACTAAGCTCGAGTAGAGTTTTGTTACGGCTACGGTAGCGGTTTGTCCCGCGTACCTTCCGCACGCGCGCCTTTCCTTTTCGGATTAGCGGAAGAATCTGGTCGACCAGCGATAAACATAGTTTACTTACCCATTCGAACCATACTACTACCCTAGGTGTTGTCCGACGATTTGGGTTTCCGAAGGTGCTTAAGATCCGTGCTTTATATCCCAGCATCTCACGCTGAAATTTGGCCTTAGCCATGGTCGTCAGTCCAATTAGCATCCCTTGCTCCATACCACGCCGAGTACAGGGTTTTCAAGTGAGAAAGGCCAAGAGCCGACGAACGTACCGTGATTCTGCTGTTCAACCACCTTCTGACTTCCTATCAGCCCTTTTGCACCTTGCCTCCCACAATCGACATCATGGCCCATTACGCTGCTGAGAAACAGCCAGGTGATACAGGCGTTACCGAGTTGCCCGAGCCGCCTTCACTCGACACTTCGGAAAGATCCAGATGGGAGCGTTTGTGGCCAACTGTTGCCTGCGGCGCGGGTCTGTTCAGCGACGGCTACCTCCAAGCCGTCATCGGGCCCGTCAACACATGTCTTAGCACTCTCTATGGCGATCAATACACGGCCAGCGCGGCACAGCAGAATGTCTCGTCCATCGCGTTTGCCGGGACTGTGATCGGACAGCTGACGTTTGGATATACCAGCGATCACTATTCGCGCAAGTGGTCGCTGCTCGTCTCGACCATCATCCTGTTCGTCTTTGCGGCCTTGAGTGCTGGCTCATATGGAGCGGGAGGCAGCACTATGGGGCTCTTCGCCGCTCTCACGGCATATCGTTTCCTGCTAGGTATCGGCATCGGGTAAGAAAATTGCGGAAAAAAGAGGTGACCATCCGTGTCTCTACTGACACGATATCAAGGGGCGAGTATCCCGCTGGCTCAGTGGGCTGCGCCGAGTCCTCCAGCGAACTGCAGATAGGCCACCGCAATCGCTGGTTCTGCCTCTTCACCAATACCCAAATCGACTTGGGCTTTGTCCTCGGGACCCTGGTCCCTATGGTCATTGTCCGTATCGCGCCTCACAATCTCGAGCTCGTCTGGCGGCTCTCCCTCGCATTGGGCGTTATCCCGCCCCTGAGCCTACTCTACCTCCGACTCAAGCTCAAGGAGCCTCAGTCCTTTACCCGTGAAGGATTCAATAACACCAAGACGCCTTATTGGCTAGCCCTTCGATTCTACGGGCCTCGGTTAGGCCTCGTCGCGGCTATCTGGTTCATTTACGACTTTCTCACTTATCCATTCAGCATCTACAGTTCTACGTGGATTAAAGTCATTCAGCCGAACGCCGCCCTGTGGCAGACGTTCGGTTGGTCTGCCCTCGTCAACTTCTTCTACCTGCCCGGTGCGATCCTTGGTAGTTTCACCTCCGACTGGATGGGTCCTCGTCTCGCACTCATGGTTTTCGTCGCGGCCCAAGGTGTACTTGGATTCGTCATGTCGGGATGCTATAGCTTGCTGAAAGAGCCTGACAATATCGCCGGCTTTGTCGTAGTGTATGGAGTCTTTCTCGCACTCGGTGAGATGGGCCCTGGCGACAACATTGGCTTGGTAGCATCTAAGACTTGTGCGACGGGTATCCGGGGGCAATACTATGCCATCGCAGCGGCCACCGGAAAGATCGGAGCTTTTGTTGGAAATTACATTTTCCCGTACATTATCAAGGCTGGAGGCGGCTCCGATACTGTTCGGGGAGGACAGTATCCTTTCTATGTAGCCAGCGCGCTGTGCTTTGTCAGTGCGGGCTTGGTCTGGTGTCTTCCTGCAATTGATCAAGACAGTATTGAAAAGGAAGACATCGAATTTAGGAAGTACCTGGAGATCCATGGGTACAATACTTCGCACGTGGGAACGGACTGTGCTTGGAGACAAGAGAGCCGCCTAGCGACGCACGATGGGATGAAGGATGACTAGGGTGGCATTTGATGTATGTAGTACGCAGGCGAGGGCAGCTCGTGAAAGCTACCCTAGACGTAGAAATGCCTTGCAGGCTATATTCGGTGAACGGTTCACCGAACACAGCCGTGAACGTTATGCGGGATAGATAGAAACGACGACTTGAACCTAGCCGTAGCGGTGTCCCCCGGCGTCGGAAACCGTTGTAGGACGGTTATGTATCGATTCCTTTTTGTAAAGGTTTAGGATGCTAAAGCGGTAGATATACCGTTCGCTAATCTAAACTGTTTATTCTATAAACCGTCTCGGCACTATATACGTTAGTAGTAGCGAGCGCTTCTAGTATGTAAGCGCTTATTATTATAAGTATATATTATAAGAAGCGCTTATTAAGAAGAAAGCGCTTATGAAAATATAGGCTTAAACGGATTAAAGTGTTCGCTACGCTAAACTCTTAACTTTTTAAACAGTTTATTTTAGATAAGCGCTTATATAGGCTAGATAGTATACCTAGGCTACTAGGCTTCTAGGCTCGGTTTATACTTAGTTCTATAGGTTTAGTATAATTAAATTATAGAATTAAATTAAAGATATAAGAAACAATCTAATATAATCTATTCCTTAGTATAGTATAGTATAGTATAGTATTATAGAAGTTACTAGGTAGTAGTATAATATAAGGACTTAAAGGATTTAGCTAAAATCTACTAAGTCGGGTCCTCTTACCTCCTATTCTTAGTATCTTCTATCTTACTACTATTACCTTCTACTAAATATCTCTACTATAGAATCTATCTCGATCTACCTATCTCGATCTACCTAAACCCCTATCTTAATTATTTATCTCGCTCGTCTAGTTCACTTATCTAGTTTACTTAGTTATATAGTCCTAAAGTACCTTAGTCGTTATAGAAAATTAATTACTTATATCTATATTAATATTAGTAACTATGTAACGTACTATCTATAATATATATACTAGGTAAAAATAGTATAAACTCTAATAAAACTATTAAGTAAGCTATTAAATATACTAGAGCTTAAGCGTTAGCTAGAGCTAATAGAGTACGAGGAGGCTTATATACCTTTTATATACGTAGGGTTATAGAACTAGAATCGTAAGAGTAGTAGACTAGAATCGCTATTAGTAGCTATAAGGTATATTAAAGGAAGGCTATATATATAATATATAGTAGGGAAATAGGACTATATATAGAACTAGAGTTATAGTTAGTAATAAGACGAGTTAGAAGTAGATAGGATACTATATAATAATATTATAATAAGACTAGGTCGCGTTTTAGAGGCCCTATAATAAGGAATAGTTAGCTAGTTCTATATATTTATAGTACTATAGTACTCTATACTAGAGATAATAGTATAAAAGTAAGATATAGATTAAAAGAGATATAGACTAGAAGAGAGCTATAGACTAAAAAAGAGGTCGACTAGCTAGATAAAAGGCGGTAGATTACCTTAGTCTACGCCTTTTATCCTTATATAGAAGATTAAATAGAGAGATAGAGAAGAAAATTCCTATAGATAGAGAGAGAGGGATAGACATAATAGCTAAAAAGAATAGTAGTATAATAGAGGGATAGATATATACTTACTTTTAGATTAATAGTACTATCCTATCTATTATAGGTTAGCCGTTCGTCTAGTATACCTATAAAGATTAGTAATAATTATAGTAAGGAGTCTAGAATATATACCTTCTATCTTAAAGGAACTAGACGTCCTAATCGACGAAGATTAGATACGTACTAGTAACGACCTTATTCGTTAGTATATAGTTTATAATTACGCTAAGCTCTATCTTATAAGGTATAACCTAGATCTTATATCTACTAATCTATAGTAGCCCGACTATAATATTATCTATATCTATACTATTCTAGTATATTATATACTTTATAATAATGTCCTTAGTCTATTATCCGTCTATAAGTAGTATTAGTATAGCCCGCGTAATACGTAGAAAGGAGAATAGAATACTACATACTATTACTTAATATATAAAGATATACTTAACCTAACCGATATAGCTACTATTACTATAGTATATAAAGCCGCTAACGTAGTATATAATATATCGTTATAAGGTAAGAGTATCGTTAAAGGCTAGGGCGTTCTAGTATTTAAGAGGCCTATTATTACTAATAATAATCTCTAGCTTACTATAGTACGCGTACGTAGCTTAGATCTTGTTAGTAGTCTAAGTAGGGGCCTTATTAGTTATAAGAGGGACCCTAAGGTAGCTATAATAGATCTTAAACTTATATTATTTAGTAGTCCTAGTATTAGTATAGGCTAGATTACTCTAAGCTTTATTACTAACGATAGCGGAAGTACTAGCCTACTTAGACTTAGGAAGGATATAATTAAACATTATTATATACTCGCCGGTAGTAGCCTAGATCTTCTCTATTAGAGCTAGCTTATCTAGAAATCTATTCTAAATAACTAGTCGTAATATTATATTAATACTAATACGCTATAGTAGATTACGCTCTAGTTTACGTATATTAGTATAATAGATCTAGTACTTAAACTCCTTATATATACGCTCTCCGGGTAGTATACTTACGTAGACTAGTATACCGTACTTAGTAAAGACTATATTATAGTATATAGCTATATAGATATTTAGTCGCTTTATATTAATATAATACTACTTAGAGTAGTACGTAATAAGGTCGGATAGCGTATTAGCTAGTAATCCTACTTAGAAAGTAGTAGTAGGCAATAGAGCTCGAGACCTAACTATAGGTAATAGTACTTAAGTATAGTAAGCTAGGACTAGGGTAACCTAATAAGATCTTAGATTCTTAATAGATACTAAAGTATAAGACTCTATTAGTCCTTAGAACAGCGTATATATACTCTTTATCTTAGTTAGAAACTTAGCCTACTAGGTAGTAGTAATACTATATAATATAATATTTATATTCGACTACGCTAGTATAATAGTATTACCTAGACTTAAGTAAGAATTATTAGATCCGAACTATATAAGGTTAGTCCTTAGTCCTATAACTATAGAATAACTAAGGCTTAGTATAGCCTATACGTATACCTTATAAAGGGCTCGCGAATATATACTAAATTCTTTAAGAATTAGCCTTATCTTTTATCTACGGATACGGGGTATAGTAGATAGAATCGACTACTACTAACCTAAGGCACTAAGTAGCGAGTGCATCCTATGCCTTACGGGCGCGATATTAAGCGTAGAATTATATTAAAAAATAAGTAGTAGCTATAAAGTACATTAAGTGCTACTATAACCGACGATGTTATTATTAGATCCTTAAAAAAAGGAAGAATCTAACTACTATATACCGCTAAGAACTAAAACTATACTATGCCTATAAACTATATCTAGTACTATTTGCCCTATAATAGGGGCATTCTCTATATTAATATATACTCTATTACCTTTATAATTCTAATTCTTTAACCTCTTCGAGGGTAGTAATCTATTAAACCCTAAGATTCTAGCTATACGTAGTACTAGCGAACCCCTAGTATAGAGGACGTATATTAAAGAGCTACTAGATATAGCCGATAACTAGGATACTAATATACCTAACGATCCGTAGGGGTCTAACTCTAAGGATAATAAAACTATAGAAGAATTAGTAGCTAAAGCTATTATAAGACTTAATACTAAGAAGGAAGCCTTACGTATAGAGAAGACTCTCTAAGATCTCTAGTTAGAGGTCTAGTAGATAAAACTTAGCCGCAACTACTAGCGTATAGGCCTTATACTATAAGGTAGTTTAGGGTTAGGGTTAGGCGGCCTCTATAAGCTAAAGCCGGCTTTCGGTACTACTAGTTAGTCTAGTAATCTAAAGCCGCCTTTTACGACTACTAATTTATCTACTAGTTATAGCGTCTATATCCTTACTTTTTATATTATAATAAATAAATAACAAATCCGTACCTATATACCGCCCTACTCCCGGTATAGCTTACCCTCCTCGATTCCCTTCCTTCTATAAGAGGCTACTTAGAGTAATACCTAGGTAAGTAGTCTATTATAAGCCGCCTTTAATACTACTACCTACGAATATTAGTTATAGACTTAATATTATAGTTATAGCGGTTAGCCTTAGTAGCCGGACGTATACTTCTTTCTAGAATATAGATAGATATATATAATTAGCTTTCTAATACTTATCTTCCGAACATATCGTCCGGACCTAATAATTAGTAGCTAAGAAGGCTTCGATCTCGAATCTTATTCGAAGGAATATATACTACTTAGACAAATAAGTTTTAAGCCCTCCTCGGAGATAATACTAGACGTATAACTAGGATCCCTAGTCGTATCCCTATAAGATAGCTCTTATACTTATATAAATCTAAAGACCTTATAAGAGGTATACGAACGAATACTATTACCCTTAAACATTCCGTATAAACCGACTATACGAGCGCTTCTATACTTAGCTAGCTTCCTTAGATAAGGAGAGCGGACTCGTACGTCCCTTCTACTACGCTCGAACCTCCTATAGGAACGCTATACTAAGCCTACCTAGCGTAGCTACCTAGTACTCGTAGCTATCGGATAAGGATATTAAACTTACTTACTACTTCTATTACTTCGCTAGGGAGGAGAACCGCTCCCGCCTTACGACTAAGAAGTTTCCGTAGTTAGCTATACTTATAAGAGAAGTTACTTAGTTATACCCTATACTAGCCTTATATACTCCTACCGGAGTAATAGGCCTAGATAATATACTTAGTCTAGGATTTCCGAACAACTAGGCTATTAATAAGTCGGAGGTAACCCGCTTAGTAAAGATATTCGTTACTAGTACGACTAGAGTAAGTATTACGCCGTAGACGGACGTAGACGTAGACCTCTTAAGCGATACTACTACTACTATAGTCCTTTAACGCGAACTAGATAGTATCGCCGGACCCGCTCTACCGGACCTCTTAAGCGATACTACTACTACTATAGTCCTTTAACGCGAACTAGATAGTATCGCCGGACCCGCTCTACCGGACCTCTTAAGCGATACTACTACTACTATAGTCCTTTAACGCGAACTAGATAGTATTACTAGACCCGAGCTACTATAGACTCTAGTCGTTTACGAAACGGCTCTACTAAGAGCTAGACTAGTTATAGTAGTAGAACGTAGAGTACGGAGAGCTTCGTATAAACTTAGAGAACGCCTACTAGTTCGAACGTAGGTACTAGTTAATCGTAGACTACTACGTAGGCTAGAACTACTAGCTAGATAAGCTTAACTACGATTAGCTAGCCTACGGCCGCGACTACTATTTCGTTAGCTAATACCCTTATAGTAGTAAAATCGATCGTTAGAGACATCTACCCTAATACCCTTACCTCTAAACTCTCTAGAACTCCTAGCTAAAGAGGAACCTAAGGATCTCGTACCGAACGTACTAAATATACTAGACGTACCGATTATTCTATATAGACTAACTCTAGAACTACTAACGCCGATTATAGCCGACGAGCGAAATACTAATATAGAGGAGATACCTTATCTATATATTCCTATTTAGCGTAACGTTCCTTCGCGGTACTAATAGGGCCGACTAGACGCTTCCTAAGCTCGCTACTAGGCCGACTATAGAGGTTACTAGTAGCGTTAGGCGAGCCTAGCGGTACCCTAACGCGAACAAATACCTAAGGTACCGGACTTAGACGTACTAGAGGAACTTATACCGGAGGAACTTCGTCGGCTTATACGCTATATATATAATAACTAGGCTCGCAAACTAGAAGTACTAGACTAGCCTCGAGCCTAGTAAGAGTAAGATAAGGGAGAATATATCGACCGCGAAGAGTAGAGACGTATAGTAGCCGAACGCCTCGAGTACGGTAGGTAGGAGAGACTAGTAACGGCCGGTCTTAGGCCTCGTATATTAGGTACTATTCCGGACAACCTACGTTATCTACGGCGCGAGAGGGCTATTAATAGCTACTATCCTTCGTACCGCGACTCGAGTAGCGAGCTATTAACTCGTTACGGACATAAACGTAAGAATAGACGCGGTAAGAAGAAGAGACGCTTACTAAGCTCTTCTAGCTCGGACTTAGACTTATTAGACGACTCTTCGGACTCGTTAGAGAGGGATATTAACCTTCGGTCTATATACTTACGTCGCTCGTACTATTATAAATGCCGAAGCTACTCGCGATACTATAATAGCTATTACGATTACTAATTATAATCGTCTAGGTTACGCTCGGTATCTTATAATAGGTACTATAAGATTAAATACTTCGATCTAAAGGAAGTAGGAGTGTAGTATTACACTAAGTCCTAAGGCTTATAGAAACTAGGCCGCCTACTTTAGTATATTTGTTTATAATAT
>JYJE01005152.1:0-15764 GCA_000983655.1 Zymoseptoria brevis | reverse complement strand
ATTATTCGATACTCTCCTACTTTACTCCCTCCCTGTCTCGTTAAGAGGCAATCCTAACATTAGTACTTATTTAGAGCTAGCTATTAGTGTTATTATTACCCTTACGAGCCTTATAAGTATAGTACTCGTTCCTTAGAGTAATAAATAGCCTTATCTTAGGTAGACTAGCTACTACTACCTATCTTTAGATAGCTAGTATTCGAGTATATTTAAAGGCCTTAATATCGCCTTAAAAGTATAAAGCCTTAGACTTGTTAATCCCTATAATAAAGTCTAGTATACGAAGTATAGCTCTCTTTATCTTATCTTATATATTAATACGCTCTAGTAGTAATACCTATATATTATTAAACTCTAAGTTATATACTAGTAGCTATTTAGGCTTCTAATTAATACGGCTAAGGGCTTAGTTATAGATATACTAATAATAGTAATATAGCCTTATAGGAATAGGGATCCTCTTAATTATAGCCTTTAGTAATATATAATTATAGGTAATACTAAACTACTCTACCTTACTATACTCTATATAGTATTTACGTACTAGATATAGCTCTACCGGCTCCGCTATAGAGTAGCTAGTATTACGAGTGCTAATAGAGCGCTTTATCTTAAGTATATAGTAGAAGTTACGAAGTAACCGTTTAAGTATCTATATAGTAGTATAGTAGGTAGGATTAACTACTACTAAGTAGTAGCATTATTATAGGTAAACAACGTATATACGAGAGTTTAGAGTATATATTAGATATAGCAAGTTCGATAAGGAAGTAGCCTAGAACCTAGCGGTAAGCGCCGAAAAGGATATAGGCTACTAAGACAAAGTACGGGGCTACGCTATATATTATAGAGGGGCGCTAGACCCTTATATTACCTCCCTTCTCCTAGTCCGCGAAGAAGTCGTCGGCGGCCGATACAAAGGTAGCGGACTATTTACTCTCCCCTTTAAAACTACTTAGAATATTCTAATTAGCTCGAGTTTCCCTCTATTATCCGCCCTTTTCTTTATATTATTAAGCGTCCGACTATAAACTATCGGGACCTAACATAATACGCCTACTACCCTTTACTCTACTCTATCCTTTTCTAGCATTATTAAGAAGTCGACAATATATAGAAAACACGACCTTAGAGCTTAGAATTAGGTATAAATACCCTACCCCCCTCTTCTTTTTATAACTAGTATTACTAAATTGTTAAGGTAAGTTTTTAACCTAAAGGTTAAGGGTTCGAGTTCTTTGCTTCTATCTAGGATCCTAGTACTTTTCTAACAGAGTTATAGATAATGTCCCTTTTCGGCTAGAATAATAACTCTTAGAACAATAACCCGGGTACTACTCTAAACCTCCTAGGTACTACTAACAACCTACTTCTACCTACTCCCGCTCCTCCCCCTACGGCCCCTACTTAGAACTAGCCGCGTACCGCTATTTATTACGAGCCTTACGCTAAAAGCGGAATTAACTATATCCTATAAGTAGTAAGGCATTTATTCCGCTTATTTCCTTCTAGACGCTACTAATAAACCTAGGGCGGCCGCTCTCGCGCCTATATAAGCTACTATACTAAGCGTAAGAATTGCGCTAAACTATAAGTTCTTCCTAGAGTCTACTCGTAAATTACCGCTAACCGCCTAGTCCTTAATTTGCCTATATTACCTATATAAAGTAGACCTGTGCTAGTACTTAGTAGGTAGTATAAGTATCTCCGGCCTCCGCTCGGAAACGATTAGCTAATTAGATTCTAGTAATAATGCTTATAATAGTTTAGGTACTACTCTTTAGGCTTAGAAGGCCTTAAAGCTAATATAGGTAGTAGGTTTGCTTTCTACGTACGTTCTCTTATTAACCCCGACCGGAAATCGCTACTAACTACTCGCAAAAGTCTAGTAGCCCTAGAGATTACTTATTCTATAAAGGAGGTTATAGTATAGTAGGGACAGATATAAGTACCTTACCGGTTCCCGCTTATTATACTCCGCTAACTACTCCTTAGTCCTAGTAGTACGCCTGCCGCTCTTATATTAGGTAGGCGCTACTCCTCGTAGATAGCTACCTCTACTCCTTCTTAGTTAGTTCCTAGTACGGAATATAGTAGTATAATTACTATTCTAAAAAACAATTCTTTAAAATAGAAAATTCTTATATAGATTCCTTATTCTAATTATAAGTCTAGTTATTATTCTCCGGTAATAGCCCTCTTCTTCTTTTTCTTAAGGTATCTCTTTTTAGGTCCGTTATTAACTTTAGCATTTCTATATTTTTGCTCGAAATTATTTATAGTAATAGTATCTACTAGGTTATCTAAGGGTTCCTACGTCGGATTATAGTAGCTAGTCTATTTAACTAGGACCTCTCTTCCTCCTCCTCTAACCCTTAGTACTATCCTCGCGCGGAATATTTCTTCTATATCCTATTCCTTATATAACTCGATTAATACTAGCTCTAGCTAGTAATTATTAGAAACCTAACCTAGGAGAGGGTTGTCGCTTACTAGCCTAAGTAAGTCTAAATAGAAGACCGGATAGGTATTACTAGGGATCCTAGCTAAACAGATAGATACCGGTAATAAGACCTTATCTACTAAGTACTTTGCATTCTTATAATCTAGACTCTCCTTAGGGCGATTAGTATAATAATTCCTTAGGTCTAGCTATACCTTATCCCCCTCCTAGTATATTAGTACTATAGTACGCTTCCTATTAGTAGCCTCCTCCTACTTCTAGGTAGCATCTACTATACTTGCCTAGTATAGGTCTATAATCCTCTTTATCTTTTCTATAAATTTTAAAGCCCTCTAGGCTACGGCTAGCGTAGATAGCTCCTTACTATCTAGCTCTAAGGGTATAGGAGACGGCGCTTCGTATCTATAAACTATAAAGAAGGGGCTTATACCTAACCCCGAATAGTACTAGGCGTTTAATACTAATTAGGCTATAGAGAGCTAGCGTTTCTAATCGGACTGCTCGTAATTAATATAGTTCCTTAGGTAGGCTTAGACGTTCTAGTTAAGTCTTTCTAGGCCTCTATCGGTTTAAGGGTAGTAAGCGGAGCTTAGTCGCTATTATACTCTAACTAACTAATAGAGTATTTTCTAGAACATGCTCGTCTAGTTCGTTCCCCTATTACTTATAATCGCGCTTAGTAATCTATAATATCTTACCTAGTAGTCTAGGAACCTCTCTACGTATTCCTCTACTTTTATACTAGGTATCGCCTCTAATATAATAGACTTGCTTAGGCGATCCTTAATAACTTATAGGTAATAGTTCCTCTAAGACTTAGGAAGATAAGTTATAAAATCTATAGAGATCTCCTAGAAGAACTAGTTAGGAACCGGTAGGGAGTGTAGGAGTCCGTATTTATACTTCCTCTATACCTTATTTCTTTCGTAGTAATCGTAGTTCCTTAAAAACCTCCTAATATAATATAACTATAGGGGCTAATAGAAGTTTCTCCCTAGTATAAAGGCTATAGAGTCCCGCCTAGGGTGTCCGTAGACCGGAGAGTTATATATAGACTAAATAATTTTAGTACGAAGTTTATTGTTTTATAGAATCCGAGTATCTACTAACTTATATTCGGCTTCTAACGTAACTACCGCTCTAGGAACCTATAACCTGCCGTAATGCCTTAAGTAGCCCTTCTTATCGATACTATAGTCCCTAATCTAAATTTTAACCTTTAGATCTAGTAGAATAGCCTAGGATCTATTCTTAACTATATAGATTACTATCTAATACTAGGTATCCTTCTTTATAGTCGGACCCTATAGTTTATTTAATTCGCGGTTCTAGAATAGTCCTACTATAACTATATCCTCCCTATTAGGAATTAGCTATAAAGCTAATAGGCATATCGGTATAGCCTATAAGGAGTAGAGTTAAATAGACGTAGCTAATAGGTTATTAGCTACTACCTCCCCTTCTCCTTCGGACGCCGGCTAGTCTAGGGCCTAATCTAGTTTAAGGAACCTCCTAAACCGTAATATCCTATTATCCTTACCTAGAGAGTCCTACTCCCTATAGAAAAGTACGTCTAGTATAATAGCCTTAGTTCCTAGTTAATATATAAGTATAAACTAAAATAAAGTAATAATTTTAAATTATCGAATCTGCCTCTCGCTTAGATGCCTCTTTATTATAAAGTATTCTAAGTTCTTATAGTCCGTCTAGATAGTAAAGGGACTATACGTCTTAAGCTCGGGTACCTAAAACTTTAGATAGGATACTACCGCTAATATTTCCTTATTATAGATATTATAGTTAATCTTAGCTTTATTAAGCTTCTATAAAAAGAAACCTACTAGCTTTAGGATCCTACTTACTTCCTATAGGAGCGCGCCTCTAATTACGAACCCGCTATAATCCGTTTCGAGGAAGGTAGGAAGCCCCGAGTCCTAATATACTAGTACTAGAGTACTATAGTATTCTCTCTTTAATGTCTTAAACGCCTTTGCCTTAAGCTTAGTCTAGGAGAACAATGTCCCCTTCCTAGTAAGCGCTATTAAAGGCGTAGCGATCTTAGAGTAGTTTAGGATAAATATCCTATAGTAGTTAGTAAAACTAAGGAACCTTTAAACTTCCTTCTACGTTTAGGGTACCTACTAGTTATCTACTACTTAAATCTTCTTAGGGTCGGGTCCTACGCCCTTTCCGTTAGTATAAACGATAGACCCTAGGTACTTAATACTCTTCTATATAAAGGTATACTTTCTAGGGTCTAGGTATAGGCCTCTATCCTAAAGGGCCTAGAGGACTATATAAACCTTTTAATAGTAATCTTTAAGTATACTATTAGAGTAGATAATTACGTTATTACTATATACCGACGCGAAGTCGTCTAGATATTCCTATAATAAGTTATTAATAAACTACTAGAAAGTAGTAGAAGCCCTAGATAGACCGAATAGGTATACTACCTATTTAAATAGACTAAACCTAGTACGGAAGGCTATCTTATATTCTTCGCTAGCTACTATATAAATATAGTAGAAGGCAGCTATAACATCGACCTTCGTAAGCTATTATGCGCCTATAAGGTTCCTTAAGGTCTCTAGGACTAATAGGAGTAGGTACCTATTATACTTCGTTAAAGCGTTTAGCGCTCGATAATTATAGTAGAAATATAGTTCCCCTCCCGATTTCTAAGTAAAAAGTACTAGTACTACTACCTTTAAGAAACTTAGACAGATATACCCCTTTTTAAGTAGGGCGTTAATAACCTTTTAAAGGACTAAGAATTTATCCTTAGATATATTATATAAGGGGCCCTAAGGAAGTCTAGGCTATAAACTATTAGTATTCGGCCGGAGAATAATCTTATAGTCTAGGTCCCCTCTATATAAAGTAAGCTTATCGGCCTCCCGCGTCCTAAATAGTAGTAGTATATTATAAAGCTCTAGGGGAAGCCTTCTCTTAAGCTCCTTATCTATCGGAGGCTCCTTTACTTCTAGGAATTTTTAGATATCTTATATAGTTGCTATAGCGAGGATTATAAACCTTTTAATGTCCTAAAGGGTCTTCTTAACGTCCTCGACTATAATAGTAGTAGCTACTATAAGGTCGCTAGAGTTCTTAATCTCCTTATAGTTCCTCCCTTCTTTTATCTACTTCTTAGTAATACTATAGTAGAACTAGTATTCCTCTAGTATAGTCCGGACCTTATTATGCACCTTCTATAGGTTCCTAAGGATTAAAGGGAAAGCTAAATTAGGCATAACGTAAGTATATACTAGCTAGGTATAACTACTTACTTCTATCCGGAATGCGATAACTCCTTTAATCTACGAGTTATATATAGACGTTATAGCGCCCTTAATACCTCTCTTCTTATTACTAACTAGGCTAAGCCCGAGGCCTTTAGCTAGGTCTCCGTTAATAGTAGCGTAGTATTAATATCCCTTATTTATAAGGGCAAAAGTCCTAAAGGTTTCCTCTAGGACTATATCGCTATAAATTAGGGTACTATTTATTTTGCTCTTAAACGCCTTCTAGCCTACTATCGTTGCTATAGCTACACTATCTCCTATTCTAGTACTTCGGGAAGGAGTTAGTATTTTCCCGTCTCTACGGAATTCGACTCCTCTCTATTATCCTCTAGAATTAGTCCTATATAGACCGCGTTTATTCTAGCGGGTAGCGTTCCTACGGCTTAGGGATAATCGCGTATATAGTATCTATTTGCTCTATAGTAGAAGTAGAGTCTTTTCTACCGGCGTCGCTCTCTTTCTATATTATTAACCTACTTCGCTCTCTACTTCCCTTTAGTATTACTATTTTAACTTCCTTAGCTTCTTAAGTAATTACTACTCGTCTAGGCTAGGGTTATAATAGTATCTCTATTAGCGTCTACCCGTACTCTTAAGGTACTTCTACCCTATAAGCGCGTAGTCGCTAGTATATAAGAAATAGTACCCTTATTCTTTTCTTTCTACTTTTTGTTAGTAGCCTTAAACTAATTAGTAGACTCTAGATTAGTTATTACCTACTCGACCTCCTCTATATACTTATTATAGTCCTTAATATTTACGATAAAGGCTATATATATCTTAGTAGGGTTTAAAAAGGTATGTTTTAGGTATCTTATTTAGACCTCGTCTTTCTAGCTCGCTCCGCTAGTACTAAGTAGGAGATCGTCGAATCTTAACTAATAGTCGTACTATAGCTAACTAAGCTTATGCCGGAGGTTTATAAGCTCTTCTAGTACGTTTAAGGCTTCTCTACTATTACTAAAGATATTTTCTAGTTACGTAAAGAAGGCGTCGGGGTCCTATACTTTATTTACTCTACCTAACTTCT
This sequence comes from Zymoseptoria brevis, assembly GCA_000983655.1. Taxonomy (NCBI): domain Eukaryota; kingdom Fungi; phylum Ascomycota; class Dothideomycetes; order Mycosphaerellales; family Mycosphaerellaceae; genus Zymoseptoria; species Zymoseptoria brevis. Next base: position 8,965 of record JYJE01005152.1, on the reverse strand, counting down.
AAAAATAATATATACGAGACCTCTTCTTATAAGGGAGAGTATCGTAGATAGCGTCCTAGTAGTATAGGTCGGGGAGCGTAGGTTTAAGGATAGAACGTACTCGAAAGGAGCTTCTTAGCTATAGTAGGTAATCTCGGAAAGTACTTAGTTTCCTATTCTAGGCTACTAGCTTCTAGTTCTTTAGGCCTATAGGTCTTATATCGTCTTCCGCGGCCGGTTAATTAGAGATCGCCTAAGTTAGTACTCGAATTAGGTTGTTTATAGAGAGAGCCGCCGGGTCTACTAGGGCTCCTCTAGTCTCGGCTACTAGTCGTAGCGTATTCCGCGCGGCCTCTACCCGATCGATAGCGTTCCGCTAATATTCTAGCTCTACCTACATCGCGTATTAGCGTATATATAACTACTAGAGGAACGTTTATAGATTAGGTATATTTAGCTCCTCTAGATTAATATTACTAGATCCTAAAGGATTCGCGCTATTATCTATTATATCGCTTATAGAAGGAGTTATATTAAATAGATTAAACTTAATATTATAGGTAAATAACGTATATATAAGAGTTTAGAGTATATGTTAGATATAGTAAGTTCGATAAGGAAGTAGCCTAGAACCTAGTAGTAAGTACCAAAAAGGGTATAGGCTACTAAGACAAAGTACGGGGCTACGCTACGTATTATAGAGGGGCGCTAGACCCTTATAGGCATTATAGTAAGTATAGTAAGGGTAGGCAGCGAGTATATAGAGGGCGTACATAGGCTAAATAGTAAATAAGGTAAAGAGGTAGTAGTCTAAGATATAGATATATATTAGTATATTTATTAAAGAAGTAAGAAAAGAAGAGAAATAAAGGAAACGACTATATATGCCGATCCCCGAGGTTTAGCCGGCAGCGACAAAAACCCTATAATAGTACCTTTACTAATAACCTCTATAAAGTAGCCCTCGTTATCTATAGAGACTATAAGTAATAGCGAGCTAGCAAATATATTCTACTCTAATAGCTCTAGCTCGTCGAACGTTCTATTAATATATAGCTTAATACTCTTAATGTTACTCTAAGTTAAGGCTATTAGACGTAAACCTCTTTATGCTATAAGTACTAACCTCTACGTATTATATAGAGTTAGTACTAAGGTTTAGAAGGTGCTTAGTACAGTATGTAACGAGACGCTTCTTTACGTCTAACTATATACTCGTAAAGATAGTAAACAACTTAAGTATCTTCTCTACGGTCTCGTTAGTAGCCGCTACTATCTCTAACTATAGCTATAGCTATATAAGCCTATTTAGTGTCTTCTTCTCCTCTACTATATAGCCTAGCTTACGGATACTACGCGGTTTTAGCGCTAGAACTAGTACTTCTAAGGCTTAAGTAGAGGATCTAGTAGTATTAATTAGGGTAGCGTAGCCTACTTATAAGGTCGTAGCTATAGCGGCAACTATTATAAGTCGAGCCTTCGTAGCGGCGGTAATAGTATTAGCTTTATATCTAGTACTATTATTAATATACCCTTTAATATTCTTAGTAGCGTACTACTAGTAATATTACTAAATAATAGCGTAAAAGGGGGAGTCCGGTATAGTAGCTATAAGGCCCTTACCGTAGTTAGAGAGTATAACCTTTAGTATTCGTAGCCCTTTAAGATAGTTTTTTATAATAATAGTTAATATAAAGAGCTAATTTAAGTTCTTAGCGCTCTTACTCTTTATAAGGCTATATATAATAGGAAAGCCCTTATTAGTATTCGTAACTCTAGTAAAGATGCTAAGAAGTAGACCCGCGTAGTTAGTATTAAATTTAGCGTCTATCTATATATAGAAGTAGGTATAAACCTTATTATAAACGTCTCTTATCGAGGTAGCTAATATACTATATACTTAAGCGACGACTTTATTACTTAGCTAGTCTATTCGTTAATCTTAAATAACTAGCGTGCCTTATAGCAAAAGCGAAGGGCTACTAGTATACTAAGTAAGGCGTTAATAATAGTCTTAGAGTTATTACTATCCTTATACGTAATACCTTTAGTAAGGTTGTAATACGTTCTTCTATTAAGTTATAGATCCTTAGTAGATAGCTATTAGTATACCGTCTTATAGGACTTACTAGTAAGCCTAAGTTAAGTAGTAACTAAGAGAGTAGCTTAATATAATAGTAGATACTCGTAGTAGACTAAATAAATAGTTAGTAAGGGTATAGCTTTATATATATAGTTAAGGGTATAAATAGTTATAATCTACTACTTTACCTCTATGCTCTTTAATATACGCTTATAAGATAACTAGCAACTCTATATATAGTGTTTAGTAAGGATGTTCTATACTCCTCGAATCCGGAGATAATAACTCTTATTATTACTACTATATAGAGTCTCCTTAAATCTATAATTGTTCCTAGTAGTATTACTATAGTATATATAATAAAACATTGCTCGTTAGTCGTTGCTTAATATATAGATAATAGTAGTACTAGTACTAAAGTAGTGTAGTAGGTAGAATCGACTACTACTAACCTAAGGCACTAAGAGGTGAGTATATGCTGTACCTTAAAGGGCGCGATATCGAGTACGGAATTACATTAAGAAATAAGTAGTAGCTATAAAGTACGTTAAGTGCTACTATTACCGACGATATTATTGTTAGATCCTTAAAAAAAGGAAGAATCCGACTATAACATACTACTAAGACCTAAAACTATGCTACGCTATAAACTATGCTCGGCACTATTTGCCCTACGATAGTAGTAGTCCTAGAGGTATAAGAGATAGTAAGCTATATTACGGAAGATCTTACTATCTTATAGATACTTATAATAAGACGGAATTATTACCTTTATAAACAACTTAACGAGATCTTGTTTATTATAAGTAAGTAGTAGATAAGGCTACTATGCTAGCCTTAGATAAGGTAGATGTTTAGGTATATATATAATAGCTAGTAGATTTACTTTACTCGTCTTCCTATCCTTATAAATAGTCTACTATAGAGGCTATACTATAGATACTAGATGCTCTAGTAGTTGTTAGGGCGGCGGTAGAGCTAGTAAGTTGCTTAGTAAGTTAATAGTATTAGAGACTCTACTACTATAATTACGGAGAGCCGGTAGAGCGCTCGGTAGTAGACCTATAAGAACGCTAGTAGATAGTAAGTCGTTAAGGAAGTCCTTACTAAGTAGGGCGTTAAGGTAATAGTCCTAGGTAGTACGCTAAAGGCTATAGTTATAGTAGAAGTCTAATAGGGAAGGTAAATCTACTATAGATAAGTTACTAATATTATCTATATTAGTATTTAAGAGCTAAAAAAACCTAGTAGTAAATTTAGTAGAATTATAGTAGGCTTAAAACACGGCTAATTTAGATAATTCTTTTTTTTTATATAAAGCTCGTAATACGCTCTATAGATCCTAATATCGCTTTACTTATTATAATACGCTCTATAGATCCTAATATCGCATTACTTATTATCGACAGTATAGTAGTACATTAAGTAGCAGTTAAAGGTAGAAGAGCGGTAAGATAAAGTCGAATTTCCAAGTCTTAGCATGTATACGAGCTAGACGAGTTTATCCGAGTATGCTTTCTTATGCGCTCCCCCGATACGTTTGGGTGCAAGTAGAGGCCTTTTAGCGCGCGTCCTCACCAGCCTCGTAGCATGGGTCCGAGGGTTGAGCAGAAATACAAGAGTGGAACGGTGAGCTCTCTGTAAGAACTTGAAGCCCACAATCAAAACTGCTGCTGTTTGGTGTGGCTTAACAGCTCCAATCGAGACGTTGCGTTCGAATACCATCATGGCTTGCTTGGACGAGAAAAATGACAGCAACAACGCAACACATGAGGCGGACGATGTGATTTTAGCTGCAAGTGTATGCCAAAACACTCGGAGCGGACAAAATACGCCGACCGAAGATGAGTTGAAGTGTCTGCGTCGCGTCGCAGGCAATATCCCAGCGTCCGTGTGGCTAGTAGCCTTGTTCTCTGGATTGGAAAGATTCTGTTTCTACGCTCTACAATCACCACTGCGTATGTGAATGTCCCTGTCTTTCACGAATACCTCTTCTGACTTTCGTTGTTCAGAAAATTACATCCAGAACCCGGCCGCTGGACTTGGGCCTCCTGGAGCCTTGGGCATGGGACAAGCGGTGGCCACGGCATTGAATTGTCTTTTAGAATTCATCTGCTACATAACGCCCATATTTGCTGGCGTGCTTGCAGACGGCCGTTGGGGTCCGTACAAAACAATACTTATTTCCTCAGGGTGGGCTTGATGATATTTTGCTGTGCTAGCAAATACACTGCTGACAGTTCCCAGCATTTATATCTGCGGGATCATGGTCCTTGTACTTACATCGATCCCGCAATCACTGGCAGCTGGAGCTGGCCTCGGTGGACTTGTTGGAGCGATTTCTCTAATAGGTCTCGGCGTCGGAGGTGTCAAGTCCAGCGTTGCGCCATTCACAGGTACATTGACTTTCGAACGAGAACGCATTTTACTACCATAGACTAATGGCGTGCACACGCACAGCCGACCAGGCACAAGGAGCAGGACAGCATGTTGTCACTATCGAAAGTGGCGAACGCGTCGTTGTTGATCACGAGGTGACCGTGCGGCGAATTTACAGCATCTTCTATTGGATCACCAATCTCTTTTCGCTGTCCGGATTAGCCAGCACTGCGATGGAGAAGTACCTTGGATTCTGGACGTCATATTTGTTGGCTTTGGGAGCGCTCTCTTCAGGCACCTTGATCCTTGTGCTAGGTCGAAGACAACTGTGTTGGTGGACCTTCATGTTCATTCACGCAATAGCTACTAATTAAACCTGAGCAGACCGTCGAAAGCCCGAAGCATCCTTTCGCGCGAAGCTCTTGAGCGCTCTGAGCTGTGCCATCAAAGGCAGGTTCAGCATCGCTGCTGCAAATCCGGCCTTTCAGCTCGAACATCATGGACGAATCGTTCCCTGGGATGAGCAATACGTGGAAGACTTGCGTCAAGCGTTGCAAGTGTGCAGAATCTGGTACGGACTCTGATGTTTCTTCTACCTCGTCATACCACAGAGCTGACAATAGATGCACGAAGGGCCATTTATCCTATCGTATGGCTATGCTATCTGCAGAACACCACGAATCTCATCTCCCAGGCTGGTCAAATGATGACCTATGGAATACCCAATGATGCCTTTCCGACTTTGAATCCTATTTTCGTACTTATTGTGGTACCAGTACTCGAGCGATGGGTCTATCCTTTCATGCAGAAATCCAGAGTATCGGCTCGAGCAACGGTTCGCATGAGTATTGGCTTTGGATTGACTGCTGCTTCTATGGCCTTAGCAGCGGTCGTACAGCAAACAATATACAATGCGCCGCCATGCTACAACATGCCACTCCAATGTCCGGCTGCATTGGGTGGAAGCAAGCCAAACAAGGCAAGCGTGATGCTGCAAATCCCCATACACTTTACTGGTGCGCTCGGAGAGATGTTGTGGTCGGTCGCTGGTTCCGAATACGCATACAATAAGGCCGCGTCGCACATGAAGTCGACTTTACAGGCTGTCACGATGCTGACCGTAGCTATCAACGCGCTTTTGGGACTCGCGGTGTCTCCAGCTGCCCGGAATCCATATCTCACTATACTATTTGCTTGCTTTGCCAGTACTATGGCAATGACCTCGGCCGGATTCGCTTGGATCTTTTGGAATGTAGAATGATATTTCAGCTAGGCTGCTTGTTGGATTGGATTTTCTTGGATCTAAGGGTAGATCCACGACACAACGAGAGGCTGGGTAGCTAAATACAGTGGATATCCATGGATATACAACAGGTCTCGGCACGAAAATGAAGCATTAGCTAGAACAATTGATCTTCCCAGTCCGGGCCAGCCGTAAACGGTACAGATTGATGTCGAATCACTAGTAGTGATACTTACGAAAGGATTGCCTACCGGGGAAATCCTAGAGACCACCCATGACGACCTCACCGTTGCTGTGTAGTAGCTACACCATATCAGTAATTATGCGGTAAAGAGGAGGGGTCACCCTAACAAGATTCCTTTGTACGTACGAGTCAGCGTGGGAACTCAAAATCGGCCTCCTTATTCGCGAATACAGTTGTAATTGGATTGCTATATCGGCTATCCACGACACGACAATAGCGGTCAAAGGGCGATCTACGACATACAATTACACGACACGACATGTAACATCCAATCCAACAAGCAGCCTGATTTCAGCTATTATAGGCTCTACTTATTAATACTTTCGCATAGTTCTCGCAAATGTCGTCCAGCAACCTCAAAATCCTCTAACGTGGCATACACCGGAGCGCTTAGCCGGGCCCACCATGCATCTGCGTAAAGGAAAACGTTAACGGCAGTGTTACGTTCAAGTATCATAGTCCGCATGATCCATTCTCCAATATCCTCGGGGACTTTGGAGCCTTCAGTCTCATGGAATAAAGCTCCAATAGGCAGGCGAACATTAGTAAGAGCGCAGTCGCCCAGAGTTCCATCTTCGTTTTCCAGAACCTCAGTCCCCAAGATTCTCGCCACAGCTTCGCCGCCACTTCTCGCAAGGTGAAACATGTATGAAGTGATAGCAACCTCTCCTGTCTGCCCTTGCCAGGACAGTGAGGCCCGCCAGCCAAGCGCATCCGGCACACAAAGATATGGCGTGTCGTCCAGAGTGCCGCAGCTGGCGAAGTTGGCTACGAAACTGTCCCCAAATCCGAAGCTTGTTGGCAATGTAGATTGTAGAAGATGTTGGTTGCGGACAGGTACGTATAGAATACCGCTCCCTCGTGGCGTGTAAAGCCACTTGTGGCAATTTGTGACGAAGAAGTCAGGGTCCAGATCTTGGAGGTCCAGCGGTATATGACCGATTCCGTGCGCCCCATCGATACAGGACCAAATGTCGTACATTTTGCAGAGCTTGGTAAGCCGCTCAAATGGCATACGAACTCCTGGGAGCGTATTGATGGTGTCGAACAGGAGCAGCCTTGGCCTCAAGCCTGCCGATCTGATGGTTTTAATGGCCATTTCCAGCGCATCACAAAGAAACGCATTAGAGACGGGCAATGTATACTCGATCATGTGCACTCTGAGCGGGGTCGTCTGAGTGAGATATCTGAGCGTGTTGGCAAACGCCTCATACAAAGTGGCGAAGCCGATAACCACGTCGCCTTCATCGTACTGTATGTTCCGCAAAACAGTCTCAACGCCGGTGGTTGCGTTCGGCACAAAGACACAAGTATCCTTGGGCGCGTGAAGGTAGTCCTCGACTGCCCTGCGACACTCGTCTAACAGGTGTGTACGATACTCATATCGCACGAACGCGTCCGGCCGAGCTTCGGTAAGTTCTTGGAAGTTGCGAAATGCTGTGCGGACGGGAAGAGGGTAAGTCCCGTATGAGCCTGTCAGTGTCAAAGTCAGAGGGCCTATAGGTCACAAGTGCTCGCTGGCAGTATTCTTACCATGGTTCAAGTTTCTGTAACCAGGTGCCAGTGCGAAGTCCGTTCTGACTTCCTGGCCGCATTCAAGAGTTTTTTTCATCTTCGGACTTCTAGCCGACAGCATAACAAAATAAGAATCGAATATGTTTATACTATCAACTTCTTTCAGATTGATTGTTTGATTTTCTCCTACTGCGGCTTTGCCCGGAAGCAAGGGTTTGGCTTACGGCCGACGCGTTTTCGACCTTACCAAATCGAGATAGCCCCACTTCGCCTAATGTCAACCTTAGTAAACAAAAGGCCAGCCGTCCTTACTCCGCTCCATTAACTACCGCCTGATCCTGCCGCTAAGCTTGTCTAGACGGTAGGCGGCCTCTACTAACTACTTTATAATAGGCTATAATCCTAGTTTAGGATCGAGTTAATAGTACTCCGAAGAAGTTCCTAATACGTTACCCTCGCTATAATAACTAATAGGTAAGGGTAACATCCTAGCCTTCGATTAGGTTAACTAGTAAATATTATATCGGCCTTAGGTCGTCTCGCTTTTCTTATTACTACCGGATTCTAGCTAGCCTCTACTATGTCCGTATATACGTCTAACAATACGCCCTTAACTCTAACTAAGTAGGATATTATTCTCTTTAAGGTCTCTATAGTAGATACTAGTATATTTCGCTATATACTCTTTACCTACGTCGACGTTAATAAATAAGTATAGGTAGGTAAGGCCTATAATCTATATTAATATAACTTAACTAATATAGACATCTAAGCGAAGCTATAAAGGATTTTCGATTAAGAGATGTTCCCTAAGATAGCCGAAGGCATTACTATTAGTCTACTAAATAATTAATCCGCTAGATTAGTAGATTAGTAGATTAGTTAATTAATTAATTAATCCGTAGCTCTAGTTACTAGATTGTTACCTTAGTTAATTAATCTATAGTATCTACGTTAATTAAGGGTAGATTAAAGGATTAATAGTAGTATTAAATAGTAGTATTAAAGGGGTAGTAGAAGATAGATTTAAGGGTAGTTTTTACTCTATATATACTTATTTAGCTATACATTTAAGTACAGCCGTAGTAGTTCTATTACCTACGTAAACGACTTATATAGAGGCTAGAAACGACAAATCTACTATTAATTGCTTAGCTAATAAGAAGGCTAGAAACTCCTTTAGTTTTTATACCTTAGCTAGCTATATTTATAGTAGTAAGAGTAGTAGAGGTATTATTTATAAGGCATTATAGTTAGTTATCTAGCTTCCTTATTAGCCTTATTATCTACTAATATTACTACTAGCCTAAAATTAGTCTATATAATAACAACCTCTCTCGTTATAAAGATAATAGGGTATATAATAATAATAAAGTCTTGTATTACTAATCTATCCCTCTATGTAACTATATATAGGGTAAGCAGCCTTCCCTAAATTTTATTAAGGGCAAAAAGCTATAAGTATAAAAACCCTCCTAATCTCTCTCTACTTGTGTCTCCTAGGACTATTAGTAGACACCTT